>JAXGGA010000241.1:0-275472 GCA_038373865.1 Uloborus plumipes
ATGATTCGAAACCTATGCCTTCGAGATAACGGTTGAGTAAAACAATTTTATATATACTTAAAGCTGTATATTAAAAACTGGTGGATAATTGTAATTAATTAACTGACTGTTTGAAACTAATTTAATATATATTTTATATAAGTCTTCTGATCTGGTTTGATAATTTCAACTTTTAGTAGTACAAAATAGTACTTTTAAAATAATCAAACGGTGAATTTTATGAAGTTAGTTTATGTAGGGTCTAAAGAAACAATCCCAATAGATTGGTCACACAGTATAATAGTCATACTAACTATATAGTCATAGGGCAAAGTGAGAAGTGCAATATTTCTGTAATGAAACATTTCTTTTAGATGAGTTACAGTGATTTTCATCAATTGAATACGTAAGTAAACGAATAAATAAATTATTAATGAAAAAATAAACGAATAAATAAATAAACAAGAAAATGAATTTATTAATATATTAGAAAGAGAAATGTGTGGATGAAATATTGAATGAATAACAAAATAACTGAATGAATAATTAAATAGGTAAATAATTAAATAATGTGAATGAATTAATAAATGACGAAATGCGTACGTGATTTAGTTAATGAATGCATAAGCAATTGAAATGAACTATTTCACTTTGCCCCATCCACTTTGCCCCGCTTGTACTTGACAAATTACATCAAAAATTTTTAATCAAATCATGAATAATTTAAACTAAATAAGACTGCACTGGAAATCAGTAGATTTCAATTAATAGTTGAAATGATAATTACAAAAATTTATTATTTTATAATAGCAAGAAATGTTTTTGAAAAACCACGAATATTACAACTAAGGTATAAAGTATTGAAAATTGCTTATAAATATTTTTCATAGATATTTGTAACTATTTATTTTTTGACAGGAATACAACTATATGTCTAGAAACTTGGTTAAAATATTGCTAGATAGGTTGCACTACAAATTGTGAAAATATTTTACCATTTCACTTTTTCCCATATTCCACTACAGTGATAAACTTTGGTTACCTAAGTTCTTGTTTCTTGATTTTTTTTAAAAAAGCGTGTCTAAAAGCGTGTCTATTCTTTTCAAAGTTAACAAGCTTTTTTTTCAAATGATGTGTTCAATAAACACACCACATTATTTCTTATAATTTCCGTAAAAGTTCTTTACGTTAAAAATACATTTTCCCCAGCTGCTTATTTCAAATGGAAGCCAAATAAATCCAATTCATCATTCTTCTTCATCATAAATAAGTACCATTACCGACTTTAAAGATGAGTAAGAAGTTGAAGTTATTTTCCCAGAAGTTTATTTTTTTGGCTATAAAAGGTCTGATTCAACAATTTGTTCTTTTCTAACTTCTCAAAAGCACTTTTAATATTCTTACGAAATCATTTATTATCTTGTGAGGGAATTTACGAGCAAAAATTTTCTTTTGAATTTGCGCATTGAATAGTTTGAGTTTCATGAAAAGCAGTTTATTGATGGTCTTTTAAAGAGTTGATTCCTGTTTTGCTTTTAACAAATACATCAAGTGATAAATGATTATGCTGTACAATGGAAAGGATTTTTTTTCCGTTTGACTTTGCAGTTAGCTAATACAATTCATTTATGAAACTTTTTCCATGTTTTCATGAAGAGCGTTTCATGTTTTTAGTCTTTTGATATCAGGGCCGCAACCAATTTCTTCAATTTAAGTGAAAAAGTTAATTCTTTGAAATATTTCTTTGTGCACCTGTTTAACAATCAATCATTTATTTTCAAACATTAAACATTTTGAAAACTTTTTTTGAAAATTTGAAAAATGTAAGAAAATTTCAATTTTTTAAAAACCCTAAGGCTGTTTTATTTCTGCACTAATTTCAAAATTTCTTTTTGCGAAATGATCACAAGGATTACCTTAACAAATTTGTGCATTCATTTTCCTATATTTTGATTAGAAAATATTTTGTGACCTTTTATGTAAAAAAATCTTAGAAAATTTTGCTCTTTGAGGTTTAACAAACTCTTTTTTTTTTTTAAATTTATAAAACGCTTATTCAATGCACAGTTTTGTTAACTATATTATCCTGAGTGCAAAAAATATTGCTTTAAAGTTAAATCTTTGATAGAAAAAATTCCTTAGCATTTCCAGTAACAAAGAAACACTAAAAACTGATCACCGAGAAAAGCCCTTTAAAGTTTGGCTTTTCCATTAGAACAAATAGCATGCATGCCCTTAAGTCACTCATAACTTTTTAAATAATTTAGCGAGAACAATGCTATTTTTTTCTGAGTGTTTCAAATAACTTTTACTTTTGAAATAAGCAATAAATTTTTTTTTTGGTCTTTTGGCCATTTTTGAGGTACTGTAACCCTTTAAAATGAAAAATGTAAAAAAAAAAAAGACATATTTTTAATGAATTAAAAAAAATCTGGATACATGAGTTTACCCATATATGCGCATTCGAAGGAGTACTTTTGCAATTTCTATCTTAAGGGGGGACACTTATAAGATGTGTTAAATATAGAGTTTGATACTTTTGGTGTATTTTTTAGTGGTATTAAAATTTTGAGGGGAAAAGTGTTTTGTTGAGATATTTTGCTTGCAATGTATATCTATAGAAATGAGTGTATGCATATATACTTGTTCTCTATACAAATCCACAGTTTGCGTCAGATTTTCATCAAACTTGACACAGAGGTTCCTTGATGCCCTAGAATTCTCATAGGCGGGGTCTTGAAATTTTAAAAAATCTAAAAAGCTCAAATTTAAATTTTTTGTCAAAAAATGACCCTTTTATAGGAATCTAGCCTATTTATAGTGTAATCGAGATAGGCCTTTTGGCATTCAAATTGATGAAATTTAAGATTTTTAAATATGAGTATTTTCCAACAATGATTACGATTAAAGTAATGAATTTTCAATTTAAGGCACACCTATTTCCTTTTAGCATTGAAATAAGTAAAAAACTATCATAATTCATGCGGACTTTATAAAAAGAACCACGGATTTGAATTTCAAATTTGCAATGCGACGACAGTTGCGTCTGTAATGGAGATAAGCCTTCAGAACGAGAAATAGATTTATTTCTGAGTTATAATAATTTTTACTTTGTAGGTGGGAACAATTAATAGAGAAAAATTAATCTTTTAAATTTGGAGGGTCTAGCTCATTACCCGGTGTTGCCCGGTATTGTATTATGTTTGACTTATTTCATTCTAAAATGAAATATATGTGAGCCTTAAATTGAAAAGTCATTGTTAATCGTACTCTATGTTGGAAACTCTCGTGTTTAAATGTGTTAAATTTTATCAATTTGTATGCTATAAAGGCTTATCTCTATTACTCTGCCTGTTCAAAATTGAAAGAAAATGGCCATTTTTCGACTAAAAATTTGAATTCTGAGCTTTTTGGATTTTTTTTTTAAATTTCAAAACCACGCCTATGTGAATTCTAGTGCATCAAGGTACAGTCATAGAAAAAAAACGAAACACACGCTCGTGCTCAAAGACTATTAGCACTAGAGACACGTGTAATGTGTTATTTTTTCAGGAATAATGTGTTCTACAAATTTCTATTGGTAAAGTGTTGTTAAGGGGTCGTCTTCATATAAAAATCGGCATCAACTTTAAAATTTTCTACAAGAACCTCACTTTTTTATCCCATATTTGTGATCAGCATCATAATTTTACTTTGTATACCAAATCGTTTTAAATTTGCTCCTGCCGTTGCTTCACAATTGAACTGAGAAAAAGCCCTCCCGTAATGTTAAAAATATTTTTGATACTTGGGCATATAATACCTAAACCACGATAGGTACGGCAAAGTTTGTTTTTTTATATCAAAGTATGAACCAACCCAACAATAAAAACGTCATTGACTTCCTCTCAGATAAAATTTTGAATTTTTTATGAATTTTAAAATTAATATTTGAAAAACTGATAATCTGTAACTGCATAATATTTTGATGGAGAAACAATCTATAAGGGGTTTCAAAGGAGAATCCAAAATGGGAGCTCTACACATCCAGTAGTGTTTAAGATTTGCTTAAAGGACCATTTTTAGGGACCATATACAACTGTGCTACAGTGCCTAGAAGGAGTAGTGTGCCGTTCGAGGGAGAAAAAGTGAAGCCAGTTCGGTGGAAAACGCCAGATGGCGCTGCGCACAGCTCACCGGTCTGGATTTACATTCAGTCTCGTGTTAAATCAGCGAAAAATAAGCTAATTTCGTGATTAAAAAGCCGCGTTTTACGAACTTACCTAATTTAAACGAAAAAGATGAATTGTTGAATGAATTTGATTTGTTGCACGCATGTTCATTTATTTTTTTAAAGCCATATAAACATTACATGAATTCTTTTTAATAATATTAGTAGCTCTACTAAAGCATTTTTTTTAAATTAATGTAATTTTTTCAAACTGTAAAACCATTTTGTTAGAGAGCATGCCCTAGCATTTTACATTATTATGTTCGAAACACGAATTTGTGTATCTTGCTTTGGAAAAAAAAATAATGAAAGCAACGAAACTATGTATTAAAATCAGTTATTTTCGGATAACTACGGGTTATTTATTTACTTATACTGTTTCTAATTTCTTGTAGTCAATAACATGGCTTAAAAATTAGCTGACTATTTTCAAATTCACTAGAAAATTGAAAACTTTACAAATCAAATATTCATTTTACGAGTAAAAAAGAAAAAGAAGAATACTTTGATTTTGATTCATATGTGAGGAAGGAGAGAAATATTTTCCTTGGAAAAGGTTTTAGAAAAAAAATATTGAAATGATTTTTTTTTAAATCTAAGCATCAACTTAGCTATAACTTGAAAGCTCGTTCGTCTGTAGAAGTCTGATGGCATTAAAACTGTTGCTCGGCATTAAACAAAATTTTTATTTTACAAAGTACATAAACACATAGTTGCTCATACCACATAAATGATTTGAATTAGCAGTAATTTTTGAATAATTTAAATAGGTAAATCATAGTCACCACAACAAAACAAATTTTTACACTCGGAAAAGTTAGAAATATCTGAAGTGTTCGTTATTTTGGTTGGCCGAAAGTCCAATGGCCGGTCGCTAGCAGTTACCACAGGTAAACACAGCTGGAGACTTCACGCCTACCCTTCTGATCTATGCCTAGGTTGTACAAGTGACAATGCAATGCACCGTGGACTATTCGAGCTCTTCCTGACTTAGGAGGACTCAGGGGGTGTGCCTACCACTCTTGCGGGTGGGGGGGGGGTACACTTAGGTAAACCATCCGTTTATTAGGATCTGCAATATGGAAAAGCTGGGGCCGTAGTGGCACGAACGTTAAAGCATCAGACTCTTAAGTGGTGGGTCCCGGGTTCGATTCCAACCAAGCAAAGATCCGCCGTCTTCACTAATAGTTACTGGAGGACGTTAACGAAAAAGCTCGTGGTCACAAAGTCCTCCAAGTGAATAGATACCTTTAGGAGTACTAGACTAGGGGTTTGCTCGACTACTGGTCTTGATTAAAAAAAAAAAAGAGAGCGCTCTTTTTCGATCAAGACCAGCAGTCGATTGCCGTGCAATTACATGACTACGCAATAATATGAAGAAGGTCCATTTCTTGGAATTTTTGTTTTTTATATTCGTGAAATATATCGATACTTATTTTGCAGTCGATTATTAACTTTAAACTCTGGAAAGTGAGAGGGCAGTCGCCTCCCTGTACGAGCCGTCTATGCTTGGAGGCATCCATAGCTTAACCATCTGCAGTAAAGGAATGCATATTAGCTAAGGTTCGGTCAGGCCGATGCATCGGCGCCGATGGTGCAATGTTTTTTTCATCGGCATCAGCGGCCGATGTTGATTATAAAAAATGATCAGCCCATCGGCCGTGAAAAACACTAAAAGCCGATGTTTTTTTTAATTTAAAAATAAAATAAAATACAAAAATAAATAAATGAATAAAATTATAATTCTTTTCATTGTTGTTGTTGCTTCCAACAACTGCTTTGGCAACTAACCATATTGCAGACCTAGTGCATTCCTCGAAAACCGGCATCCATTCGTTCATTAGGCACCACTATCGGCGGAATGCCATTACCAAGAGCATTTTAAAGCTCAGCTTCCCCTAAAAAATGGAGGCACCTGGGCTCGATTCGATGCGAAACTTTACTAGGAATTTAATTTTGCCAAGAGATACTCAATGCCAAACGAGTAATCGAGCGATCTTTGTTGAGAAGGGGGAGCGAATAAGGGGGATTTGTGGGAGATCCTTGGATTTTTTCATCATTCAAGGCTTTAATGATTACAATTCTTTTGTTTCTTTGAAAGGAAGTAGAATGAAATGAATCAATAATTCTTTAAATCTCTGACAGGGACGTCATTTCAAGTTTTTCCAGGGGGGGGGGGGCAAAGGGTCCAAACGCAATGCAATTTCATCGGAAAACATTAAAAACCACGCCCACTTATATGTAAATACATTGATTTCTCAAAGCCGGGGGGGGGGGGCAATTGACCCCCCTGCCCCCCCCCCTAAATGACGGGCCTGATCTCTGATAATCTTTTTTTTTCTTTTTTGCCAACGGCCATTACCCATTTTGCCGATGGCCACTGCCATCGGCATCGGCGGCCGATGCTAATGTGGCCGATGCACGGGTACATTGGCCATCGGCCGTCTTTGAACAATCGGCTAACAATCGCCATCGGTCGATCCTTAATATAAGCAGCTGCAGTAAAGGAAAATTCCATAGTCATCATCCATATTTTCCATCTATTTATTGCAGCTAAATTTAAAGTATGGATGCCGATGAGGATAGGGACATGGTGCAGTCTACATCAGTAACTTTTTATTTTCAGTACATAAAATGTTCCATTTTATGCAAAAAAAAAAAAAAAAAAAAAAACGCTGGTAGCATTTTTAGTAAGCTACATAACACCGCAAAGGGGGGGGGGGTCTGCATTAGCATCCATGGCTATGTCCGCACATTTGATTCGCTGTATAGAAAAGCTATCGGTCATCTTGATATTCTAGCAATTTATTGTAGGAAGAGTGATGAAGCAGGGGGGGGGGGTGTAGACGCCGACAACACAATTTAAATTTAGTAAATGTGTAAAAGAGTTTCATTTTGTAAGTTTTCCCTCATCTTCGGGAGCTTTGAAACGGGAAAAGTTTTCTTTGCATGGTTCGTATTCACTTTTGGACCCTGCTCTGAAATTAAATGAAGCAAATTACCTCTTGATCTAAAATTTCAAAGTCTTCATTAAAACATGACAATGCTCCTTCGTAAAATTTTCGAAAATTGCGGTGAAACAACAGCAACACAGAACGAAATTAAAGCGAAATCCCGCACCTACTAATGTTAAACTCCGAGAAAACCAACCGAGCAGCAGACCGCACTGCCCTCTAGCGGATTTCCACAACTTTGACCTCACGATCAGCAGGGGAAAACTACGGCGTTCGGCACACTACTCCTTCTAGGCACTGTAACTGTGCAAACTGAAACAATAATGAATATGCATATCCACCAGTTGCAAAATATGCTTAGCGTTTTTATATAATACTTAGTTTTCAACAGTAGTAATTAATTGTAAGGAAAACAGTTAATAAAACTGCTGAGTACATTTTTAAACTGGTAGACAATCCAATTTTTTGTCCATTAGTGAGAAGTCTGCTTTCATGCAACGTGTAGCAATTCAGAAAACTTTTTACGTGGACACTTAATTTTCATAGAAAACTGTGGTGTCTCGGAGGGTTATTCGGAATAATCTGTAACGATTAGACGTTTTTTTAAATTCTGAGCCACTGTTTTAACATTATTACTAATCCTAATACAGTTGTTTACATAAATACAAAAGGTTACTTTTAAATTGTAACCTCTCTCCAGAAGGTATGTGCTGCATGGTTTAGTGCGTAGCTAAAAGTATGCATCTATTTTTGTTTAATCAAAAAGATAGAATGTTGCGTTTTTTCCTTGAACTCTACACAGTAGGGTTTTCTCTTCCAAGTTTCAAAAAATATTACAACTTCAACAAAACCCGAGAATTTTAAAGAAATTACGAAAAACAAACGTATTATTACGAGTAGCTATAGGGAATTTAATCGAAAAAGTATGATTTGTCTACTCTTTGTAAATTTCGACCTTGAAAGTAGCATTTTGAAAATGGCCATTTTAAGACAAAAAAATTGAATTTTGAGCTTTTTGGATTTTTTTTTAAATTTCAAAACCCCGCCTATGTGAATTCTAAAGCATCAAGGTACCAAATTGTGCCAAGTTTAACGAGAATCTGACGAAAACTGTGGATTTGCATAAGGAACAAACATACAAATATATATATTATATTTTTTCTTTTTACATATATACATCCATTTTTATGTCTATAGATTAGGCATTCTTTGATTTTTAATGTTAAATGTAATTTAACAAGTACACGCTGGGCGAAGTGGATGGGGCAAAGTGAAATAGATCATTTCGTCTACTTATTCATTCATTTATTAAATCACGTACGTATTTCCTCCTTTATTAATTTATTTGCATTCTTTTTTTTTTAAATATTTACTTATTTACTCATTCATAGACCCATTTTCTTTTTTATTCTCCATTTTATTCACTCATTTATTTTTTCTCACATATTATGAAATTCCTTCATTTATTAAATACTTATTCGTTTATTTTTCATGAATAATTTTTCTTTTGTGAAGAAAAATACAACGTTAAAGAAGCGCAAACACGCAGGGATTCTGCAGACACGTGTTTCAGCGTTACAAGGAACGCTTCTTTCTGCGTATTTGCTTCTTTAACGTTGTATTTTTCTTTACTTTTTGCACAAAGGTATTTATATGTTTAATTTTTCTTTTGTTTATTTACGCATTCATTAGATGAAAACTTCTGCTATACGTCGAACAGAAAATGTTTCACGGCAAAAATATATATATATTTTTTTTTGCCCCATGATGTTTTAAGGTGAAAATTTTCCATATTTTTTTGAAAGTACAAAATAACTGCCAAAGATGAAAAGTAATATTTCAGCAAAAGTGGTATTACAAAATACAGAATTTTTTTATGTACAATAATTTTTAGAACGAATTTCCCATTTGCTCCTTTTAAAGCAGGTAAGTAAACTTAAATATTTCATTTTGCTTTACATTCCCCTTTTCATTTTAATAAGTTTTATATGGCAGGGGGATCAGGAGATCAAACTGACATGAGACCCATCGTGATTGTAGGTGAAAAAAATGGGAGAGGCTACACGTCTTTTCCTCTTAAATTTCATGATACATTTACTTTAACTACCAGTTTTTAAAAATTTGAGTTACGTTTAAGTAATGGCTACCTTGTTGGTAAACGATGAAAGTATCTCCTTGATTAGATCAAATCTAGAATTCCGCCGTTCTAAATTGTAGATTGGCGTACGTTAATTAACTTATAGCAGATTGTAACCGCTCCCAGGGTCAGGACTAACTGCAGAAGCATGTAATATATCTCCAGCTCCCCCTGCTCCTTCGAGTGGTGGCGTTCATGTCTGCTCACGCACACAAACTGCCCCCTCCCCTCCACACACAAACACCTTTCGCAATTCGTCATTGCGAAAAACATTAATTTGAATTCAAGACATCAAAATTCTTTCATAGACACATGTACACGGGAAGATGTACTGAATGCAGAAAAATCCACCCATTTCAACTATGCCAAGTATGCACCCATTTTAAAATCAGCTTATAACCAATTCTCACTTATTTCGACGGACTTCTTTATATTTTTGAGGAGGAGGATAATACATCGCTCTGAAACAAATACATTTGAAAAAACTTCTAGCACAAATAGACCGGGAGCTGGAGGGAGTTGAGTATGCAAAATATGAGGACCGCATGATGTTGATGGATTTTGTGGGAGGAAGCTCATAGATTAACAATATGGATCTTGCCGGGCTGCTATTTGGTCCAAATTTTGTCAAAACCCCTCTTAACGGTCATAAGGAAAATCGATGGATTGCATTCTAAAAAGTCATTTTATTTATGATTTTAGTCATAATTTTAGTTGATTCGAATAGTGGAAATGATGGGTTGTTTTTAATTAAATAAAAATAATATTTTTAAAAATAATTAATTAAATAATTAAAATTATACAAGTTCAAACAGCGAATTTAAATAGAATATGTTCGAGCTAGACAAGCAGTTACTAATTTTTATTTTGACAACTATTATCGACACATTTACGTAATTATATACGACATAATATTGACATTTTATAGCTGCAAGCCGTTGTTCAACAATTTGACTTACATTTACAAAGTAGAACTAAAGACTCTGGCAGAGACGGTTCAGTCATTTGCTGCAGACATACTCGTAGGTCATCATTAAGCTTTTCAAATCCAAATAAGCATAAATCAGTAGGTAGCAATTGAGTTTTATGAGAATTTCTCCAAATAACTATTTGTATTGTAGCCCTTAACAAATACATAGCATCTGACGTGCATATAACTCGCATTAAATTAAAGCAAAAACCTATACTTTGAGAAATCAGTCAATCACGGAGTTTTCATCAGCTCTATGTGCAAGCTAATTCTAACTGTTTTGATTACTGATTATTTTTACAATGTTTCTCATAGTTCAACGAGCTGTTTGACCAAAGGGCTCAGTTTCAGCTTTCAAACATTGCACTTTTCTGTCAAATCTGTTGGTAGTATCGCAACCACTTACAGCGTGTTAAGGTGGCAAAATTTTGCACATGCTTTCATCAAGAGATTCAGCAGCCAAATGGCACCATAGAAGAAACTTCTTTGTCCGAAAACCGTCGACCATCATAACAAAACCACCAATATTTGCTGTTTCTTTCCAGTAGTAAATTGCCAAAATGGATACATCTGTATCGACGCCGAGGGTAATAACATAAGCTTACTGCATAGAATATGTGACAAAACGTTGTTGAATCAGCTTCGAAATAAATGGACTTTACTTCATAAAATAAATTCCTTTCTAGCTTGAAACTTTTAGTTGGGTCATCGAATTTGAAAAAAGCTCCGGCATGAACATAAAAAGTAAGAATTTTTATAATTGCATTTGGTAAACAAGTGCCATACTATACGAACAATACACTGCGATGCAAAAGTTTAGACAAAATGCAAATATGTGAATAAAAAGAAAACTATTCAACGAAATGCTTTCAAATTTCTACTGCAGGTAGACAATATGGTCCCAAATACGTGTCTGGAGTTCTTAAAACTATAACTGGAATCAAATTTTGGATATTACAAAAGACATTTTTTTACATTGTTGCAAAAGTTTAGACAATAGTCAGATTTTATGCAAATATCCCTTGAAATGTGATTGGTGGAAGAAATGCGGTACTGTATTATTCATTTATAAAGTGCAGAGATTGCTGAATAAATAATCAAAATCTCAAAAGCTCCTTAATTCTCGTGTAAAGAAGATGAGAAAGTTTGAAAGCCGAAATTTGAAAATGAACCTACTTTATTAATTTTTTGTCTTTTAAATCGGCTCTAGTATCGTAGTACATTGTTTTGTACTTTGTGGAGAACAAATTTAGACACGCGTATCGATCAAAAAGTCCAAGAAAAATTATATTTCTTAAGGATGAAGGAATTGAAAAAACGGTTCAGGCTGACGATTCGCCCCTTAATCCTACAAAACTTCAACTTGAGTCAAAAACAGCACGTGACAGCATAAGTAGATGAACAACCGAATAGGAATGCATAAAAAAAACAAAGAATTGTGCCTGAGCCTTTTCGGACAGAGTGTCCCAAATAAGCCAAATTTTAATGTGAAAAGCAGCATATGTATCATCGTGACTAAAAAATGAATGGTACTTTCTTTGATAAAAATTATTAAAATTGGGATGGCCTAGATGGATTATAATTCTTTTCGCGGGACTTGAGAAATATCCAATGATCATATGCTGTGCTGCTTTTACCAATAAAATCTGGCTTATTTGGGACACTCTGTCCGAAAAGGCTCAAGCACAATTCTTTGTTTTTTTTTATGCATTCCGATTCAGTTGTTCATCTACTTATGCTGTCACGTTCTGTTTTTGACCCAAGTTGAAGTTTTGTAGGATTAAGGGGCAAATCGTCAGTTCGAGCCGTTTTTTCAATTCCTTCATCTTTAAGAAACATATTTTTTCTTGGTCTTCTGATCGATACGCATGTCTAAATTTGCTCTCCACAAAGTAAAAAACAACGTACTACCATACTAGAGTCGATTTAAAAGACAAAAAATTAATAAAGTAGGTTCATTTTCAAATTTCGGCTTCCAAACTTTCTCATCTTCTTTACACGAGAACTACAGAGCTTTTGAGATTTTGATTATTTATTCAGCAATCTCTGCACTTTATAAATGAATAATAAAGTCCCGCATTTCCTCCACCAATCACATTTCAAGGGATATTTGCATAAAATCTGACTATTGTCTAAACTTTTGCAACAATGTAAAAAAATGTCTTTTGTAATATCCAAAATTTGATTCCAGTTATAGTTTTAAGAACTCCAGACACGTATTTGGGACCATATTGTGTACCTGCAGTAGAAATTTGAAAGCATTTCGTTGAATAGTTATCTTTTTATTAACATATTTGCCGTTTGTCTAAACTTTTGAATCGCAGTGTATAAATTTTTCGAGTATTTGAAGAGCTTGCTGAGAGTTCGGACCATAGTTTTAAGTTTTGAATTTCAAGCGCGTGTTGTTAATTTGGTTATTTCCTATAAAATCCGCCATGGTCAAATAGATACTTGGCGTAGTCGAATAAGTCACACACACATAAGCGCGATACTAATATTTTGAATTAAACCCACATTGAAGTGCTACCAGAAATAATTTTTGGAAAATTGTTTTACCTGTTACGTTTTGCAGTTGCTTGTTGGACATGTTTATGCTCGTCTTGACAAAAGAACTATAAAGGTTGGGAACTTTCGTTTTCTTTATGGGGTCTCATAATTTCTTAATTTTCATAAAATATCGGTCATCTTCTTATGTTAGAGGCTCCCCTTTTTCTTTAACATTAAGTAATCATCACGTAGTAGATTCTTTAGAAAATGCACAGCTGGGAAAATATTGCGAAGCACACATTCTCCACTTTTCTTGGATTACAAGCTTTAAAATACTTTATAATATTTTGAATGTCTTTTTCGTCCGTATTAATCATCGATTGCGTGTATTCATTCTGACTATTTATGTCCACTGTAATATCAGATTGTATTCCAAGATATGGTTAAAGAATTGAGTGAAAGCTATTTTTGAATGGATAAAGAGACCACCACCTTTGCATTGCTTCTTCATTTTTAGTGATACCAATTAAGCCTCCTGCCACAGCAGAAGATCGATTTTGAGACTGCTCTAATTCTAAGTCGCAGCCTACTGCATGGAATGTTCCTACAGTACTCTTGAAAGAATGTATTCCTCTATTCATATTATTCACGACCTGTGGAGGTAATTTTAACATGCCTTGAAAATGTCTTGAGAAGTCTAACGTAAAATGAATCGATGTAATATTCGATAGATTGATGACCTTCAATAAAATTTTTAGAGTCAAATTTACGTAGTAAAAGTCAAATCATTAAAAACTACATAATTTCAAGTCATTCGACAAAAGCACCTGATGATTGCAAAGTTTCCTTTTCAAGCTCTCAAAATAAATAACAGCTTGTTTTGTTTATGTGCACTAATCTTCAAAATATGTACAAGTAAAAGAAGACTGCGAAATGTACATTTGTGGAGTATTTGATGACCCCTACAAACAGTTTCAAGCTACAAGGGACTTTATTTTATAAAATACTTGAATTAAAATCAAACCATTTAGAAGCTGATTCGAAAAAGTTCATGCACTAAGCTCATGTTATTACCCTCGGTGTTGATACAGATGAGGCTATCGTTGCCTTCAAAGTACATCACAACTCCATTTGAACACACTTTATTTACGACACACACATATTACACATTCGACTTAAATTACAATACAGTTGACTTCGTAGACTGACTTCGGAGACTGACGCAAAGTTAGTGCGGAGCTGTTCGTCTCCAAGAGGTGGCGCTGCTGCGCCCGCCTCAGTACCCCCTTCCCAGTTGTAGACGGTCCGGGAAATGGACACGTCGCCCCGATTTGGTCCGTCTTTCAGCTGGTTCTGCTGGTGCAGGCGGCACGGGGGATACCAGTTCATTGTTAGTGGGCAGAAACGCCGGTTTAAGTCTATCCGTTCTTAAGACTGTTGGTTTGCCTTTTATCAGCAATTTATAATCGTGTTTCCGGCGCTCCAGGACCAAATAGGGTCCTTGGTACGGCGGTTGTAACGAAGTTTTTACTCCATCATGTCGCACGAAAACATGTGAGCAGTTTTCTAAGTCTTTGTGAACAAACGTTGTTCGTTGACCATGAGCACTGGTCGGAACTGCTTGGAATTTACGGAATGTGTCTCTTAGTTTCTGCACAAAAATATGGGGGTCTTTAATGGTGACGCTATCATCGAAAAAATCCCCCGGTAGTCTTAAAACTGTTCCATATACAAGTTCCGCAGGCGAAGCATTTATATCTTCTTTGATACAATTTCGGAAACCCAACAAGATTGTTGGAAGGACTTCCGTCCATTTATGTGTAGCATGTGCCTTTATGGCGGACTTGAGGGGACGATGGAAATTTTCAATTAATCCGTTTCCTTTTGGATTATAAGGGGATGTCCGTAGTTTGGTTACACCAAGGAGTTTGGCCAATTGCTGGAACAGTTGAGACTCAAACTGTCGTCCTTGATCCGTGGTCAAACGTTCTGGAACACCAAACCTCGAAATCCATTGGGAATACAAAGTTTCTGCCACTGTTTGTGCAGTAATGTCGCTTATCGCATACGCTTCAGGCCATCGTGTTGCTCTGTCAATGACTGTAAGGCAATATGTTTTGCCTCGCGATTCAGGCAACGGACCAACCAGATCACAGTGAATATGCTGAAATCGAGCAGTTGGTAGGTCATAACTTCCTAGTGTGCTTACCGTGTGTCTATTTATTTTAGATCGCTGGCAAGCTAAACACTGGCGTGCCCATGTGCGGCAATCTTTATTGATTGACGGCCAAATAAAACGTTTGCGAATTAAATTTGTTGAGCCACGTATACCGGGGTGAGATAAGTTATGTAAATTTTGAAAAACAGATTTTCGAAAATTTACTGGGATATAGGGTCGTGCTCTACCGGTCGAAATATCACAATATAGTTCGACGGAGGATTCAGGCAAAGAAAGCATTTTAAACGTTAATCCCGAATTATTATCTCTAAGCAGTGTTTGTAATTCTTTATCACGTAACTGTTCTTTACTTATTTGCTCGTAATCAATAGGTGTAGGGACATGAATTTCGCTTAATCTAGAAAGAGCGTCAGCGGCTTCATTATTACCACCCTTTAAATATTTGATATCTGTGGTAAATTCGGAAATGAAGGATAGCCAACGACTCTGGCGATTAGTGTATTTGTCATTTTGTTTAGCGAAAGCGTAAGTAAAAGGTTTATGATCAGTATACACTATGCAAGGACTAGCTTTTAAAAGGTGTCGAAAAAATTTCATTGCCTCATAAATAGCTAGCAATTCTCGGTCAAAAGCAGAATATTTACATTGAGTTTGATTCAACCGTTTCGAAAAAAAATGCAATGGGATGATAACTGTTGTTGTGTTCAGTACTCAAAGTTGCACCGATAGCATTTTCGCTAGCGTCCGTATGCAATACGAGTTTACCCACTGGATTAGGAAAAGCTAATAAAGTAGCCGTAGTAAGCAGTTCTTTAGACTTTTGAAATGCACTAAGTAAATCCTCGGACCAATCGATGGGAGTTCTATCATTTTTCTTTGTAGAACCTTTCAATAAGTTCGTTAAGGGTGCAAGAATGTCTGCAGCGTGTCGTAAAAATCGTCTATAAAAATTAATTAAGCCTAAATATCTGCGAAGTTGTACGAGATTATCTGGTCGCGGGTAGTCTTTAATGATTTTTACTTTTTCTTCGAGAGGTTTGATACCTTCAGCGGTAATTTCATGACCAAAAGATATTTGTCTTTGACCATAAATACTTTTAGACGCATTTATGTTCAGTCCGTATTTATTTAGTCGTTCAAACACAATTTCAACATGTTTGAGATGATCAGCTTCGTTATCCGAAAATATCAAAATATCATCCAAATAACAAATGGCAAAGTCTAAATTATCTAAGACCTCGTTCATAAATCTTTGGAACGTCATAGGCCATTTAAGGCCGAAATTTAAGAATAAAAACTCAAAATTACCAAAGGGTGTAGTTAGGGCTGTTTTTGGAATATCGTTTTCATTGACTGGTATGTGGAAGTAGGCTCTAACTATGTCAATTTTTGAGAAAAATTTCTTGTTATATAAAACATTACTGAAATCATAAATATGCGGTACTGGGTATCTATCTGTTATTGTTACAGAATTAAGGCGTCTGTAATCACCACAAACACGGTATGAGCCATTCGGTTTTTTTACGATGTGTATAGGAGAAGCCCAAGGTGACTTTGACGGTCGGCAGATTCCTTGTTCTATTAAGTATTGAAATTCCTTTTTAGCTGCCTCTAAAAGTGTGGGATGCAAACGTCTAGGTTTGCTATAGAGCGGAGGGCCTGTAGTCTCTATATAATGAACCGTGTCATGTAAAATGGGTTTATTAAATTTCGGAATTGGGTTAGCTAGCGCAGGAAATTTGCGACACAGAACATGATACGGAGTATTTTCTGTTATCAATTTCACAGTATGTTCAGTGAAATTTGAAAAGTGTCCATGCACTGAAAGTTTTGTAACTGTGTCAATTATTTTCCCATTTTTTAAGTCAAGAAGTAATGAAAAATGTTTTAAAAAATCGGCACCCAGTATAGGAGTGCTTACTTGTGCAATAAGAAATGTCCAAGTAAATTTTCTTCTTAAACCTAAATTTAAGTCGAGTACCTTTTGTCCATATGTTGGAATTTCTGAATTATTAGCAGCGAGCAAAACTGTAGCGCTGGGAGTAATTTTCGAGTGCCTGGGAGGAGGAATCGTTGAGATTTCGGATCCGCTATCTACCAAAAATCTTAACCCTGTCTCTTTATCTAATACATGCAATCGGCAATTAATAGCTGCTACGCCAAGAGAAAAAGTGGCGCATGACGCAGCAGCGAAACTTAGTTTTTTTTATCGTCAGCAAAAGTGCACGGCTCTCTACATTTTGTAGCGCGAGACCAAAATTTATGATGGTCATAACACAAGCCAGCTGTCGCCAATTGATCCTCATTAAACGCGAAAGATCGGCGTTGGGATTGTGACCTTGGATTACGGGTTGAACTACGATTTCTTCCCGAAGTACGGAATCTGTGAAATGAAAGGGTAAGCTCATTGACCTGTTGGCGTAAAGCTGCAATATCTGCTCGTAAAATAGAGATTTCGTCATTTCTGTTTGATTTATTATTAGTTGAGAGACTGCAAATGTTTGAATCAGTTTTGATTTCTGCAATTTTATCCGCAAGTATAACTAATTCGTTGAGCGGAGCAGTAGAAACTGATAATATTGTTTGCATAAAAGTAGGAAGTCTTTCTAACCAGATTGTTTGAAGGAATTCTTCTGTGATAGCATCACGAGCTAATTCTTTCATTTGTCGGAACAACACAGACGGTCGTTTATCTCCTAAAGTCAGTTCTGACAGTAATTTTCGAATTTGCAAAGTTTGCGAATCAGAATATTCTGCTATCAATCTTTTTTTCAACGATTCATATTTATTATCGGCTGGAGGGTTTAAAATTAAATCGGAAATTGCAGATAAAGATTCGGAATCAATTGCGGCAAGGATTGTATGATATTTCGTAATATCTTCTTTAATTTTAGCAATTTCAAAATTTGCCTCCACCTGTACGAACCATATGTGAATATTATTTTTCCACAACGGAGGAATTTTTACCGCTACTCGTGGGGCGGGGTCATTGTTTGTCACTTGTGTGATCTGGCTGGTGCCACTGTTAGCGTTGGTAGTAGTCATGTTTACTTAAATATTCATTAAAATAAATGATAATTCACAATAATAGAACAAATATTTACAACATATTGAAGTAATTACTAGCAAGAAACGATAACCTGAGCGTATGGACAAGAAATCAAATACATGCACATACCTGTGTTACGTGAGCAGTTTCGTTTTTGGGAATTGCGATGAAAAGTTTCATTTTCCGAAACAAAACCTTGTGTAGGTCCAGAACGGGTGTCCGGGGTCACCAGTGAGGCTATCGTTGCCTTCAGAGTATATCACAACTCCATTTGAACATTTAAACACACTTTATTTACGACACACACATATTACACATTCGAGTTAAATTACAATACAGTTGACTTCGTAGACTGACTTCGGAGACTGACGCAAAGTTAGTGCGGAGCTGTTCGTCTCCAAGAGGTGGCGCTGCTGCGCCCGCCTCAAACATTTCAAAAAACCGTGCCCGGACAGATTTCGTGTGAAAAATGACGAGTTTACAGAGAATCGCCCTTATACATTTCATTGTTTGAAACTGCAGCAGAAGCACTGACATTCTATTTCTCAGTAACAATATCTTCATATGATATAGTCTCGGTCGTATTTGTGATTTTTCGTTTCATTTCTTGCATTTCATCCATCCTATCGTCCATTCTCTCTCGATGGATAAGTCGGCCCAATACTTTTTTTAGAAAGTGCTTTTTAGTATAGGAATACAAGCAAATTTGCACACGACAGCTCAAGTTTCCCCTAGTATTTTGTATTTTTCTAACAATCTAAGTACAATATCAGCCTAACCAGCCGCGATATGGGTGATTCTACGGTCAATGCGTTTTTTGTGTCCCCAAAGAAAAATAATCTGTTTAATTTCACACTATTTATATCTCATTTCATTTCACACTCCAGGGTCCCCCGTACTTACCACAGACAGCTTCGTGGTTTAACCGGGATAGGGCCCTGAAGAGCGCTCTATTCTTAATTTTGAAGCAGAACCTAGGGTCGAGCAAACCCTAGGCCAAGCACCCCCAGAGGTATCGTTTCACTTGGAGAACTTTGTGACCACGATATTTTTAACGTCTCCCAGCCACCATTAATCAAGACGGTGGATCTTTGATCGGCTGGGATCGAACCCGGGTCCCTCCGGACACGAGTCCGATGCCTTACCGATCGGGCCACCACGGCCCTACACTCATTATATCACTAGTAGCCGCTATTTTTATGATTATAGTGGTAAGGGCCAGACGAAATTTCAATTTTTGGGTTGTTTATCGATACCAGGGGAAAATGCGTTGCCAGGGGAGTGACACTATTGGCAGAATTCTGATTTGATTTACTATTATTTCACGTATTTTTCGGTGTAAAATCATAGTATGGACTCATTTCTATAAGACCTGTATTCAAAAAAAAATTTCGCGTTGTAATAAATAAAAAAAATCAATTTTGAAAATACGACATGTTGCATACAAGTCGCACCGCAGATCCCAAATAAAAATACTTCCCGCATTATTTACGTTCATTCAAATTGCTTTCACAGGGGCAATTAAGCTTAAAAATGAAATTAATTATGCTTATAATACAATTTTAATGCATATTTACCCTTTTTTGGAACAAAACTGCCAGGGGAGTGACGCCAGAGAAGTGACAAAATCACACATTACCTATAAAAGCAACATCACGCGTTCTTCTTACCAGAACTTCACGTAAACCGTGATGTCTGCACACAATAAGCATTACATTATAGATACGCACACTTATGTAACGATGAAATATAAAAATTTATACTTACCAGGGGAAATACTACAACGACTGGCCCAGTACGCTTTGAGCAGAGACGTGCCGTCTGGGTAGGCAAGGTAGGCAGTGCCTACCCATGAAGAAAACATACCAATTTTTAATTTCATTAAATGACATACAAAGCGCTGATTGGAAAATATAAAGGCATTAAACAGCTAATATAGTAGAAAAACGCGGAAATTTTCATTTTTCTTCCTTAAAAAAGCATCGACTACCGCTGCTTTTCGACCACTGTATCTACACCATGCATAATCTGAGGAGGTGCACGTGCCCCGCGCTTTTCTCCCCTAATGTTCGAAAAGCGGCGACGAAAGGCTGTCCGAAAAGTGCCTTTGTGGCTTCTTCTGTTCTCCGCCGAAACTTGACTGCGTAATGCGCAGAACCATGCCTGTGGAGTCTGACTTTTCTACGTTCTAGACGTCTTGTACGCCGTCTTTCGTACAGTACTGTTGAATACTTGCAGTTTGCTATCTCCATTTCGTGTTTTCTTTTTCATGAAATACAGTACTTTTCAAATGTTTTGTGTTTTTTTGTATCCCGCTTTTCCGTAAGATTAAGTTAAAACTGTATCCAATATGGATATGAGATAGTTTATAAATTATATACATTTTTGCAGGCGAATATTCCTGCATATATGTATAATAAGTAATAATAAGTAAAATTTGTGTATTACACTTATTTATTATTACACTTATTATTACTTATTACTAATAGTAATAAGTAATAATAAGTAAAATTTGTATAATAAGTAAACATCTTTCATATTCGCATTGTTTTATTGCTTTTTACATTTCATGCGTTTTTAATGATATATATTATTCCATAAATCTTCGCATCTGCCTACCCTAGGCATTCATTGACGGCACGTGCCTGGCTTTGAGGCACTTTCAACGAGAACCGATGCAATAATATTCGAATTTTTTAAAAAACTCTTAGCTTGCTTTTAACTTTACTCAGTATTAAACTGGTTATCCGCAATCAACATCATCCTTATGCATTTTCAATGCGAAATTTCAGTCTTTGAAGTTCGCCAGGTGAGGGTGACACTGTTGATATGGCCCGTTGAAAAGTGTATTTGTTTTAAATAATAATAAATATTTTTTCAATGTTTACTGATGAAATATGTTTCTATGCTAATGTAAGTGTATGATTATGGCAAAAAACATTATGCCAAGTTAGCAAAAATGGAACGTCGAACATGTTTGTATAAAAACTAGTATTTGGACAGGCCAGGGGAGTACACATTTATGACTATTTTCAGCTATAAATGCTAAAATAAAATAATTGTAGTGAATTAATTGGGTGGTCCATATAAAAGATCATAGTCTGTAATGCTTAAGCATACAAAAACATTAATAAAATCAGTTTTACATGAAGTTTTTCCATCGGCGGTTTGAATTCAAATAGCGTAGAATCACCCATATAGCTCTGCAAGAATAAAAGTTCGCATGGTGAGAACAACATAATTAGCTTATAACTGAATAAAATTGACTTTCATCAATAAATTATTTGTGTCCATGATGTCTATAATGAGTACTGTAGTAAATCTACAATACAGTAGTTTGAGATTTCTAACAATTTTCAAATTTTGTCAACTTTTTAAAATCATATTTGTATCAAATAGACTCAATCATGACTCCATCTTGAAACGTTTTTGAAATTATTAAAATATATGCAAAAGTTAGCTTTTACTTTTTGATGAAAGAAGCATGCTGAGGGAATAATCATTCATTCAAGTTTTAAGCCTATTATCTCACATGTTTTCAACAACGATACAACTTAAATATATTTTCCTTTCTGTGATTATTTACCATGTAAAACGCACAACTGTTAGACTGATAGAGCCATGTAAAGACAAGTTATATATTTTTTCCTCGTTGGTATATTTTTGTACCAACCGGCATTAATGGGTTAAAAAATCTTAAAATTCCACTGCTAGACCTTCAGTTACAGAACAATTCCGGGGGAGAGCCCAATCCTCACTCCCCCTCCCAAATGTTAGCAAAGTTAACTAAAAGCTAGTTTTACGACTTCAATTTCAAACTAAATTTCTGCTTCTAAATTCCGATAAATTTCTGAAGGACTCGCATCTTCTCCAATAACTTAGGCCAATAGTATAAAATGGCGTTTTAGGGATTTTAATTCAAACAATTTTGGTACAGATATCTCCCCTCCCATCACTCGCCTAACATCTTCGAAGATAATTTTAAAATGCTTTTTTATAAAGGAGAGTAAGGCTCGACCGATGCATCGGCGCCGATGGTTGAAATAGATCTGTGTTGCAATAATAAGCACCCGGAGAAAAGCCGGGTAATAAGCTAGTACACAGTTCAGTCACATTAACGTGACCACCTGTCAAAAGTCAGAATAACCACCTTTCGCAAAGCGGACTGCTGCGGAACGTGCAGGAAGAGACTCGGTTAGGGCCCTAAAGGTGTTCATATTCACTGGTAGTTTGAGCCATATCGATTCCAATGGCCAGCTGCGCTAGATTAGGCGGGCTAGGATCCATGGCACGAATAATTCGATTGAGATGTTCCCACATATTCACGATTGGGACTGATTTAGGAGAGTTTGCTGGCCAGGGGAGAAGGGTAAACTCATCCTGGTACTCTTCAAGTCACGTGTATACACTGACAACTAGAGATGCAAAAAACCCACCATTTTCGAGAATGGGGAAAAAACCCGGGAATTTTGGGGAATAAACCCGGAATTTTGGGGAACATTGGGAATTTTGAATGTAAACAAACATTGCAATCTTTCATAGTTGTTATGCCTACTATATGAGTAAGAAATAAAACTGAATTGTTAATTGAACAGTTTATTTCAAAAATCAGTCAAGAGACAAGCTCTAAAACTCATTAACTCTTATTTTACAAATTTTCTGCAAAGGTTCAACATCCGAAACTCAAATGTTCATATTTAGATTTTGCTTTCAATAAAGTGCTGTAGTCATGATTGATTAATTTAATAAGATGCCATAAATGCTTGCATGAAATTATAAAATTTGTCTTTTGACTGGTTTCTGAAATAAATAATTCAATTGATATATATATAAAACTTTTAAAACAGTAGTATTATAACAAAGTGTTACTTTCTTGGGAGCTTGAAGAGAAAAAAAAAGATGCTGAAATAAGTTTTTATTTTGATAAAACTACTCAGACAATTCAGTCTATTGTACAAAAGTCCAAGCTTCCAGTAGTTAGTTAACAAAATTTAATTAATTTGAAAAATGTTAAAACAGAATTTCTAAAAACTTTGAAAATTCCCGAAAATTCCCAAAACTCTTGGGAATTTTCAAAATTCCCTTCCCAAAAAACCCGGTTTTTTCCCGGGAATAAACTGGGTTTTTTCCACGCTTTGCATCTCTACTGACAACTGTATGGCACTTCGTATTGTCTTGCTGATGGATGTCATCATCTTGAGGAAAAACAATGCCCTTAATAGGGGTAGACATGGTACGCAAGGGCAGATGCGTACTTGTATTGATTCATCGTGTTTTCCGCAATGATGAATGAACCCGGAGAATGTCAGAAAAACATTCCCCAGACCATAATGTTCCCGTCTCTAGATTGGACCGTTGCGACAAGGCTGCAGGATGTTTGGTTTCAGAGCTTTCACGCCTTATACGCTAACGTCCATCGGTCCGATGAAGCATTAAACGTGATTTAACAGAAAATGCCATCTGTTGCCACTCAATGGAGGTCCAGCTGCGGTACTGGCGTGCAAATTCCAGAGTTCGTAGTCGATGGATAGTAGTCAGCATAAGTGCATCAACCAGGTTTCTGCTTCGGGAGCCCAGACGGCGCAACGTCCCCAACAGACGATGTTGGTAGCCTCTTGGTTCATCTGGGGGGGGGGGGGGGTCAGTTGCTTAATGGAAGCCCGTCTATTAACTCGAACGCATCTCCGCAGCCGTCGTTTGCCTGTTTTCTATGGCTCCTGGTACACCACATTTGCCACGTCGCTGATTTTGAACAGTCCCATTTTGACTTGCACGGTACACTTTTACCACGACGGCAAGCGAACAGCTCAAAAACTCAGCCATTTCGGAAATGCTTCCGCCCTTGGCCCGAAGGCCAATGATCATGCCCTTTTGTATGTCGTATAAATCGCTTCTTTTTTGCTTACGTTAATAATAGAAATTTATTCCGAAGCCCTCATACACCCTTTGTATACCCTCAGCTGCACTGTGCTACCAAGTGCCTTCTGTAATTGGTTATTTAACGTCGAAGTCGAAAGTACGTGGTGGTCACATCAATGTGACTGGACTGTGTGTATATATATGCGCGATTCTCTATAAACTCGTCTTTTTTCACGCGAAATCTGTCCGGGCACAGTTTTTTGAAATGTTCGTATTTTATTATGTAATTATAATACTATTGCTCAGAAAATGAATATTACTTTGGTTTGAAAGAGGGGCAATTAAAGTCTGTTTTTCTGATAAATCATGATAGGGGGTAAGTCCCCCGCCTAGTATAACTAGGCAGGGGACTGTGCCAAGTGACTGTGTTTTTGCTCTTCTTTGCGTAATATCTGCAAAATTATTGGAACATAATTAGTTACGAGACTTCAATTACAGACTTCAACTTTCAGTACAGAGATCAATTTAGGCACAAATCGTGGACATAATAACTAATATGTTTTATAGTTAAATTAATTGACATTAATAAAATCACTTCCCAGAGGACTGTTTTCGCAACGACCCTGATGCATACTTTCATCACAAATGTGGCTCTCAAACTAAGCAAAGTAGCGTTTCAGCACCGTTCTTGGCGATTTCGGCAAATTCACACTGATTACTTTAAACTTCATACCAAAAAGAATTTGCAAAAGCTATAGATTTTTCTTATTATAGCTTTGAATTTGTTGCAGGGGACTGTTTGAAAAACTCCGGACATAATTTACATGAAAATTTTAAGTTTTAGAAATACGTAATTATAACTTATTTCATAAGAAAAATATAGCTTCATTATTCAATTTTTAGATATCAATTGCCAAATTTATGTAGTGTTAATAGGTTTTTTGAAATAATATCTTTACCCCAGTAGCACCAGAACGTTCAAATTTGGAGCAAAAATGGTGTTATTGGTCAAATAACGGTGCTAAGTGTCACTTGAACGTTATATTCGACGTGCAAAAACAGTAATATTATCACGGTGTCATTTCAGTGCTTAAAGAACGTGATATTTGACGTGCAAAAACAGTAATATTATCACGGTGTCATTTCAGTGCTTAAGGAACGTGATATTTGACGTGCAAAAACAGTAATATTATCACGGTGTCATTTCAGTGCTTAAGGAACGTGATATTTGACGTGCAAAAACAGTAATATTATCACGGTGTCATTTCAGTGCTTAAGGAACGTGATATTTGACGTGCAAAAACAGTAATATTATCCAGGGCTGCGGAGTCGGAGAGTCGGAGTCGGACTGATTTTGGACTAAAGGAGTCGGAGTTGCTGAAAAACATGTCGACTCCGACTCCGACTCCAACCACCTCCGATTTCGATGAAATTTTATGGTGGTGAAAACATGTCTTTGAAACTAACAGATACAAATTTTCAGCGTCCAATATCCAAATCCTAAGCATCTAGGATCATTAAAAAGGGCTTCAAAATGGCGGGTCTGCTTTGTGAAACGAATATCTATGTATGGGCTTATGCAAGATAATAAAAAATATTTGCAGCAAAAATGCATTGTGTTAAAATAAAATCTGGCCATTTAACAAGAAAAGGATTAGTTTTGTACGGAGTCAAATGACAAGAGCGGCACTTGTCATTTGCTCTGGAGAAAATGAACTTTTTGGGAGGTCACAGTGATCTCCGAGAATTGAGGTAAATGTGGTGAAATTACCTGCGAGAATTCATGACCAAATTAAACTTTTCGAGAGGTCACAATGACCTCCCATGACCTCCAACTGGGATACCCCAGCTTGCTCCTCCCCCCTAAAGTGAGTCCTGGCTACTACCATGAATAAAAATGAAACTTTTAAAAATGGACTTAATATTTCAATCTTTGTTTAGGGTTTTTCCCTCTTCACATTTGGGTAAAAAAATAAATAATTTCAAAAAAAGCTGGAGTCCGGAGTCGGAGTCGAAAGTTTTAAAATCCCGGAGTCGGAGTCGACCATTTTTCCTCCGACTCTGCAGCCCTGATATTATCACGGTGTCATTTCAGTGCTTAAGGAGGTGCTTAATTTCTCAGAATTAAGGTCGTGAATTGCTGCTTTTTAGAAAGGGAAGAGGAATCATATCTGCAGAAACTTTAAGTTTTATCCTAAACAACTCTTTCTCCCAAGATCCTAATCAGATTTGCATGCATTTCAGTAAAAAAGCATTGCATTTATACTAATAAAATGATATGATTTACGCCCTTAGTCTTTCATAGATGGCGCCTCCTGCAAAAAAAATTTCCATTTAAAGTATTATTTTTCTCCCTCGATGAGATCAAGTAGCGTATAGTGGTTAGCGTGTACTGCTGGAGTCGCAAGGGACCCGCGTTCGAATCCCGCGGAATGAATATATTAAACTCATAGTAATTAAACAATCAATAGTTAAATTAATTAAGTAATTAAATAATTAAAACCAAGATGGCGACGATCATGGATCAAAAACAACGTCACGGTTAAAACACGTCACGGCCACCGGAGAGTGGGGTATACGTAGTATACTTTTTCAGCTGGGGAGCACTGAAAACAAACGTATTTCCAGAACCTAAATATAACCTATCATTCCACGTTCAAAACTGGGACAAAAAAAGGTGGTCAACACCAGATTTCGACGCGTCATATTACCATCGATCGATGAGACACATAGACGTTGACAACACGTGCTGCGAGAACGTGTTTTGAACGTGCCGGCTGGTGCGCTCTGTACGTGTTGCAGAACGTGTTTTGAACGCCTTTGGGCTGCTTGGGTAACAGTTAAAGTATGGGATTGGGACAGCCAGGGGACTGTTTTTGGCGCTTACACTGTTAAAAATTTTCCTGAAATTTTACGGTAAAAGTTACTTGCATCCATGTTGCCAGCAACTTTTACCGTAAAATATTTTGTCACTGTAAAATTTTACGGAAGAGAAAACGAGAATTAAAAAGCGCGAGATACAAACGACAAGGTTCGCGCGCGCGCGTACCCGGGACCCAATTTTTTCACACTGCTTTACTACGATCCACGGTACCAGATACACATTAGGAGAGCGGAAATAAGGTGCTATCTGCATCTCACAGTAAGTCACGTGGTGATCAATTGGCGCTGCAATCGCAATTTTTTCATCGGTACAATTCACTGTAAAAAAAATCTGTACGGTAATCGTTACATTTTACACTAACATTTGCCATAAAAGCTTCCTGAATTTTTAACAGTGTAGATAATTTCTAGAAAAAAAAATTAAAATTGTTATCACTCCAAATACAATTGGGCCACAAAGTATTAATGCTTTACTTGTATTAAGAGCGATAATTACTTTATTACACTTTAATATTTTTAAAATACTCAGTCCGGGACAAAAAGAGGGATAAAAAAGAAAAAAAAATTATCGAAATCGATTAATCTCTTGGGGTCGTACCTAGGGCCTAAACTTTGACAAAATGGGAAAAAACTTCATTTTTGCGATTTTTTTTTTAATTTTGGAAAAAGATGTTTTCGTTGGGCAACAGTTTGTAAAGTTTTCTAATATAGTCTTAAACCATTGTGTTTTGATTCGGTTTTGGTCAGTTAATATCTTCCGGTCGCCCATCAATCCCAAAATTACCCAAAATAATAAAAAAGTTACATTTTTGGGCGTTTTTGATTTTTGATGAATAATTTTTAAATGAAACAGCCGTAGTATTTTTTCAGATGAACTGACAATAAGATAGAAAAACAAACTACCAGGTTCAGTCGATGTTTTCCAGTTGCGAAAAGCCTTAGGAACTCTCATGCGCAGACGTCGGGAAGCAATCCAGGCAACGTCGCTCGCCTTCCCCTACGGCTCTCTTCCCCTATATCGCCGCCTTCCTAGGACCACGTCAGTTGTCTGGCTATATTGTTTTTTCCGTCTGCGTTTCTATGTAGTAATCGCAGTGTACTGTTATTTAGTTCAATCTAGCTGTTTTCATTTTGAAAATCTTATAGTCTTCCGGAATCATGTAATTTTCTGCTGTGTGTGGATTCAGTGACTAAACGAAAAAGTTATGTAATAACAAGACAAATACTCTAATAACAAGACAAATATTTGGCTGCTCCACTTTTGGCAAACCAAAGAACTGTCAAACTATAACTCCCTACTGGCAAAGACACCATTATTAATTTTTAGTGCCAAATTGAAGCTTCCTTGAGTACAACACCCAATAATGTCCTCGCCAGTGGACGGCTTGTTTGTGCCAGTTCTATTGAAGTAACAAAAGTGGGGCAGCCAAATATTTGTCTTGTTATTACGTAACTTTTTCAACAAATCACCGAGTCCACAAACAGCAGAAAACTACATCATTACAGACGACTACAAGATTTCAAAATGAAAACAGCTAGATTGAACTAAATAACAGTACACTGCGATTACTACATAGAAACGTAGACTGAAAAAACAATATAGCCAGACAACTGACGTGGTCCTAGGAAAGCGGCGATATAGGGGAAGAGAGCCGTAGGGGCAGGCGAGCGACGTTGCCTGGATTGCTTCCCGACGTCTGGCATGAGAGTTCCTAAGGCTTTTCGCAACTGGAATACGGAATACATCGTCTGAACCTGGTAGTTTGTTTTTCTATCTTATTGTCAGTTCATCTGAAAAAATACTACGGCTGTTTCATTTAAAAATTATTCATCAAAAATAAAAAAGGCCCAAAAATGTAACTTTTTTATTCTTTTGGGTAATTTTGGGGTTGATGGGCGACCGGAAGATATTAACTGACCAAAACCAAATCAAAACACAATGTTTTAAGACTATATTAGAAAACTTTACAAACTGTTGCCCAACGAAAACATCTTTTTCCAAAATTAAAAAAAATAAAAATAAAAAATCGCAAAAATGAAGTTTTTTCCTATTTTGTCAAAGTTTAGGCCCTAGGTACGACCCCAAGAGATTAATCGATTTCGATAATTTTTTTTTCTTTTTTATCCCTCTTTTTGTCTTCATAATTAGCAACTTTTCCGCGCGAAAACATTATAAAAACATCTAATTTTAAAAAAAAATCGCAAAAATGAAGTTTTTTCCATATCTTGTCAAATTTTAGGCCTTATGCGCGACCAGAAGATATCAATCGATTTCGATAATTTTTTTTCCTTCTTTTTGTCTTCACAATTAGCAACTTTTCCGCGCTATTACGTTACGAAAACATCCAATTCAAAAAAATTTTAAAAAATCACAAAAAATTAATTTTTTTCATTTTTTGTCAAACTTTAAGGCCCTATGCGCGAACGGAAGATAACAACCGATTTCGAAAATTTTTTTTCCTTCTTTTTGTCTTCATGTCTACAAAGCACTTAGCCTTAGTGCGGAAAATTTGTGACTCCCCAACACTAATTACTGGGCAAAATTTCTTGACTCTGAGTTAATGCCTTCTGCTCTGGCAAGAGGCTTGAAGTTTAGAGATTTTTGGAAAAAAATCGAAAAAAGAGAAAATTTACAAAATATTTTAAAATCCACAGAATGTTAAGCCTTAGTGCTGAAAATTTGTGACTTCCTAACACTAATTACTGAGAAAAATTTCGTGACTCTGAGTTAATACCTTCTGCTCTGGCAAGAGGCTTGGATTTTAGAGATTTTTAGAAAAAAAATCAAAAAAAGAGAAAATTTACAAAATATTTTAAATTTCACTGAATGTTAAGAATAAGTACAAAAAATTTGTGACTTCCTAACTCTAATATCAGAGCAAAATTTCGGGACTCTATGTTAATGTCTTCTTCTATGGCAAAAGACTTGAATTTCAGGTAAAAGAACCCAAAAGAATAATATCAGAGCAAAATTTCGTGACTCTGAGTTAATGTCTTCCGCTATGACAAAATACTTGAATTTTAGGCAAAAGACGACCCCTAAAGATTTTAATAAAAGAGCCCAAAAGAGGAGTCTTTATTTATAATCTAATTACATGTAGGAATAAGGTCGATTAGAATTTAAAGTATTTATGCAGTTAGAAAGTCTCAAGACAAGTATTCAAAAAATTGGAACTGCATTTTTCATAGAGATTTCTATACATTAAAGAAAAAAACTACAAAATGGGTTTAAATCTCATTAATTATGCATTTTAAACATTTCATAATGTACGGTTCACGTTGTTAAGAATTTACATTTAGAGAGACATCATGCATAGCTGTAATTTGTAATCACGTTAATGCTGAAATGCAGGCATATTGCTGCATGCTTTTAAAACAGCCAAAATAAACTCGTCTCTTTGCTCTTGGCCACATACTTGATTTGATGCCTTCGAAACTAACTTCACGATGCGTTCAACGCACTGTGTGTGGCAAGGGAATTGAATAAACTTTCATTTTTCGCTTTGAACTCCAACAACCAACATATTTCGAAGATCGTCTGAAGAAACATTGCGGAGAACTGGTGGAGGCGTTAATTTGCAGTTGTTCCAGTCTATCAAACTAACATACTCTGCAGCTTCAAAGTTAAGCTTCGGGGTGTGGAATGCACGCACACAGTCTTCATCAACACATCCACTTTGTCTAGCTTTTAAGTTTCTATGAATACCGAACTCTCTGATAGTCATATTTTCATACGTTATCATATTTAACAGAATGTTTTCTAGACAAGTTAAGAATGCATTCCGAGTAATGACCGGATCGATTACGTTAAGATACTTTTTTGGCACGTATCTTGATGCATGACTTTGTTTGATTCTCTGATTGAACTGAAGTTGAAGTAGATGTGCCAAAAGAGTAGTGAATAGGGTCCTGCGACCTTTTCTTAGCTATCTTTGGAAGTTTCTGTTTCTTCAATATCCACTGCAAACGATGGACAATAACCTAGTAGTCCTTTGATCAAAGAAAAATGGCCTTTCTTTCAACGGAACTCTTTTCTCTTTAGGACATGCACACATGAATACAAATTCTGGCACTTGCAAGCAGCTATATCAAAGAGTTTCACTGCTACCTCCTTAAATTTCATAAGTAGATCTCTTGTTTTCTCGTTGTGTTTGACTCTTTTAAGAACAGCCTTCATAGCATCATTTTTTTTGTGATAAGTAAGTATCATCACAGGACGCGAGAGCGTCCCGCCCCGCTAAGAAAGGCAAATACAAGCCGTTAAGAAATTTCCGTCGCCAAGAAAAATGTAAAAGAGCGACCAAAGGTCTGATTACGCGAGTAACCAAACCGGGGTTTTCACCCCTCTGTATCTCAGCCCCATAAAGATCCCTAGAGTTCATTTTTGGTATACTCAATCTCCAGCGGCCCCTGACGGCACATACTAAAGCAAAACATCCAGGACCCTCAGGGGGAGGGGTGATAAATGTTAAAAAATCGCTATTTTTCGCACTTTTTAAAAATTGTTTGACAGGGTCCAGACTAAACGGTAACTCGGATTGAGCTCTACTTTTGCACCCACATTTATTTTGTCCCAAAGCTCGGCATAGGGGTTTTTTCGACCCCCACCCCTCCCCCCTCGTTTTTATTTTCCGTATCTTTTCTCCCCGGGGTCTTAAGTGTTGATTTTTGGTATGAATATTCTCGATGAGACATTGAGGACGTATACCAAAATTTACCCCCGGGGTCATCGCAGGCCGGAGTTATTAATGCTTAAAATTTGTCCGATTTCTATCAACTAGTTCTGTTCAACGTCTGAGCATTTATTCAAGCGATTGGAAACTGTTGTCATTGTTGGGCGACGAGGAAAGAAAACTCAATTATTTAAAATTTCATCTATTGCCAGTTTCTATTTGTTAACAAATAAAATATTCGTAATTGATTTTATTGCATAAAGCTTTTAAAAGGGGTCTTCAATTTAGTTTATTTTAATATGAGTTCGGCAGTTTTTTAATCGGAGGTCGGATCGGTTTTTTTTTTATTTTAATTTAATCGTAGTTCTTGTTAGTAACTGGCTTTACTAGTTAAGGATTCCGGGCTGTTGTGCCGTGGTCTAAATGGCTTTAATCTATACGTTTCGATCGCAACTGCGGCGGTCATCTTCAGTGGGTGTCGTTGATTGATTTGGCGACTGATGCGAAATTTCGAACTGCTGCAAGGTTTTAAATTGAGAACGTAGCGCCCTCTACCTTCCGGCTCGAGATTGACGGATGACTGGATGCCAAAGCTTGTTAACTTTTACGTCTTCCTCCTTCTTGTTAAAATTATTTGGGTGTTTGAAAATTTCAATGGCCTCTCTATTCAATCTGGGGAAATAATTTGAAGTCCGTGAAATTATTTTGGCCTCTTTGAATTTTATATTCATATTTTATATCAAAGAGGCCAAAATAATTCCACAGACTTCAAATTATTTCTGCAGATTGAATAGAGAAGATAGATAAAAGTTAACAAGCTTTGGCATCCAGTCATCTGTCAGTCTCGAGCCGGAAGGTAGAGGGTGCTGCGTTTTCAATTTAAAATCTTGCAGCAGTTCGAAATTTCGCATCAGTCGCCAAATTAATCAACGACACCCACTGAAGATGACCGCCGCAGTTGCGATCGAAACGTACGGATTAAAGCCATTCGGACCACGGCACAACAGCCCGGAATCCTTAACTAGTATTTACTCCGGCCGTGAAAGCCTTCATTCTTACAGTAACTGGCTTTGTTTTGTGTCTGTTCGGGTGGTATATTGTGATTGATTTCAAACTTATCCTCGACTGAAGTAGAGCCTTGAACTTATGCGCTAAGTGCATGCCTCCAAGAAAGCCATATGTCCGCTACCAAGAAAAATGTTGAAGTGGGAAAAAAACTGATAAAGTAATACAACAACAGCACGAAACGTCCGATCATTTATGTCCTGATGGACGTTCAAACGTCCAAAAGTCGTCTTTTGACGTCGTTGAACGTCCATCGAACGTTTGGTGCTATAGGGGTAATATTATTGCAAAAAGATGTGATATCTCCCCAAAAACAACTCTGTTGTAAAAACATCCCCCGCCAAGAAAACCTTAAACACTCAGCCTTAAAAAGTTATGATATCGAGTTTTCCCGCCAAGTTTGTGCCAAACTACTCCTCGCCTGTATGGATAGTTCGTTTAAATTGTTTTCAGTACTGTTAGGCGGGAAGTTTTGTAAAGTGAGGTGGTTGCTTGATGAGTAAAAACTTCCCGCCTGGCAGGACTGAAAACAATTTAAACGAACTATCCATACAGGCGAGGAGTAGTTTGGCACAAACTTGGCGGGAAAACTCGATATCATAACTTTTTAAGGCTGAGTGTTTAAGGTTTTCTTGGCGGGGGATGTTTTTACAACAGAGTTGTTTTTGGGGAGATTGTAATAACACGTTGTTCTGAAATTACCGCAATGTACGAGTCCTTACACAAGTTTACCATCTTTCTTGCTACACGATCAGCAATAATCGAGAAGCTAGGTTCCTTATCACTAGCCATCTCTGAAGAAAATATTCGTCTCTCGTACATACAACATTTTATAACATCTCCATAGGTTAGAAGCATGCAGTCAAAGTCTTTAGCATAACCAAAAATTGTCCATTTAGAAATATGTCATGGGGAAAAAAATGAGCGTTTCGATTTAGACATATTGCAATAATACGAAAAACACGCCATATGACTTCGAACCAATATTTAAAACACTTGAATTCAATATAGACTTAACCATATAAACAAAGAAAATGAGCCCATTTTAGTTCAAGAGGTAGTCTGATGTTGTCATTTAGGCGATGAAAATTCTTAACATTGGAGCGTATTAGGTATGTAGCAGCTTTGTTATGTGTAACTCGCATTTAAGAATTTTTTTACGTAATGCTCTAATTTCAGGCCTTTTTTCAGCGCATTAGTAATTAGCTCACAGACTTAAAATTTGACGTATTAGTTTGTGATAGGAAGTCACAAATTTTTCGCACTAATTCTTAACATTCGGTGGAATTTGAAATATTTTGTAAATGTTCTTTTTCTTTTTATTTTTTTCTAAAAATTTCTAAAATCCAAGCCTCTTGCCAGAGCAGAAGGTATTAACTCAGAGTCCCAAAATTTTTTTCAGTGATGAGTGTTAGGAAGTCACAAATTTTGAGCACTAAGCCTTAACATTCTGTGGATTTTAAAATATTTTGTAAATTTTCTCTGTTTTCGATTTTTTTCCCAAAAATCTCTTAACTTCAAGCCTCTTGCCAGAGCAGAAGGCTCAGAGTCAAGAAATTTTGCCCCGTAATTAGTGTTGAGGAGTCAAATTTTCCGCACTAAGGCTAAGTGCTTTGTAGAAATTCGATTTTTTCGGGACACCCTACTGCAGGGTCGGACTGGGCCCTAAAAAAGGCGCACACCCCAAGTTTCTGTGGGCGCATGTCAACGGGGGGGGGGGGGGGGGATCCCCCAATCACTGAAAATATGTTCAATTTTTCCTCCACACCATTCAATGAAATTAAATACACAAAACAATAATAATTTAAGAAATGATGAGTATTATATTCATAACAAGAAACTATTTGAGTTCAAATGAAAAAATAATCATGAAAAATGTAATTCGCATTTCTGATTAGTTTAATAGCTGCATTGTTTTACCATCAGCTGCTTACAAAAACCAATTATTGAAAATATTCTTAACTACATTAACGTATATGAACGATAAATTATTTTACTAGCTGGGATTATCTATCTTTTCTTTGTTTCTCATGTGTTCCCTTGAATACAATTAAATACATTTAAATTTGAAATGCGAAGTTTATTTTCGTATCAGGTCGGCAATTCGGTCGTTTTTTTTTTTTTTTTAATTTAATCTTAGTAGAATGAAACTCTTACCACTGTTATGTATTGACCGCTTATGTATGTATGACCGCTAAAAATAACTGTATTTCTGCAATGGATTTACATTGTACATCGATACCAATACTGATATTATTACCCTTATTATTCAAATATATACATGAAACATAAGGAAATAACTATTTAAAAGCTGCCGTACACGATTTCTTAAGTACGTCTTATATCCAGGGTATAAAAAAATTATGATTTTTTCAAAATATTTTTTTAAAAAATCGGATTTTTTTAATTTAAATCTGACTTTTAAAATTTTAATCGGATTATTTTTTTTAATGACTTTAGAAACTTATGTTATGAATTAATTTACAGTTATAAATGTAATTTAATTTTCAATTGATACTTTAAAAAAATCACAACTATTATACTTTGAGTGTCATTTCACCAACAAACTTTCGTAGCGTGATGTAAAATCAAACTGTAATTTGTTACTTTAAAATAGGAGTATCAAGGTCACAAATTTTGCGTCATCTCCATGGAAACCTAACTCGGTAAACCTAAAATTAATGAATTGAATCAGTAGTTTCCATGGAGACGCTGAAAATTTGTGACCTTGATGCGCCTATTTTAAAGTAACAAGTTCACATGATTCAAATCAAATTTTGTTACGCTATGAATACACACAAACGGAGGAAAATAAATAAATTGGCTTTTGGCAAACACCTTTCATAATCTTCCAAAAGCTGACTTCTTTTACATTAAAAATTGCTTTTTTCCCCTCTAATTCCGAAACACATTTCTGCAGTTTCCTGCCGATTTATGCTTTCTAAGATTATTTTTTCTACTTTTTAAATTAGATTGTGTTACATGAGATAAAAATCATGAGAAAATATTTAAATAAAGAAAAACAAATCATAAATTTAATTATTTTTTTTCGATTAAAATCAATTTTATTGATAAACATATCAGATTTTTTTTCAAAATAAGTTTTACTCTTTAAGTAATCTCTTAAAGTAATGGTATTTTCAAATCAGACAGCTACCCATTTTTATTTGCCAGCTTGATGACAAAATCTAAATATTTACTGTTTATGTTTAGGTATGAGTAATGTATTTACTTCTAATTATGTGTGTTTTTAAGAACGTAATATGTTTATTTAATGTATAACTACAGTAAAAAAAATGTATGAACTTCAACCTTTTTAATTGATGATTTTTTTTAAATATTTATTTTATGAGTACACGCTTTACACTTTCTTACAACAACTCATGGTTGAAGTAAGGCTCCTATAAGAGGGGAGCTGACTCATCCGACATTTTGGTTCCAAAACGGTGGGCGTGGAACCACTGGTATCTGTACTCAAGTTGCATTGAAGAAAAGTGGAAGCTAGCTTGAATTGTAGCTGCATAGATGATATTTGACTGTTTTTGTCCATATGACAAAAACATTTCATAAACTCAGGCTTAAAACAAGTGCAATATGAAAATAGACCCAATTTCATGAAACATTTCCCAATAAACTGTTTCTAAATTCGAGAAATAAGTTGTCTTTTTAAATTTATCTAATATGGTGCTTTATCCAACTAATCACAAGTTATTTTACGCCAGAGTAACCAAGTACAATATTAATGTGTTTCAAATACCTGTAACACGGCTGAACCAAGAATGTCTTGGAACCAAAATGTCGGACAAGTCAGCCTGTCCTCTAAAGGAGCTCTAGGTTGAAGCAATATTAATTTTAATTTTCCTTTTTCGAATTTATAAAAAAATTGCACACACTATAGCAACAGGCCTAATTTTGTAGAGCTTTTCTGCACACCCATTTTTTTTAGCTTGGTGCCCATTGTTTTCATTTAAAAAAAAAAGAAAGTCCTAAATACAGCGACTCAGTTACTAATTGAGAAAACAATAACTACTAATTTAAAAATGCCTACTGTACTGACCAAGAAAATTTAATTTTTAGACTGAGTAAGGAGATAATCAGAATAGATAAAATGATAAAAATGATGAAAAACCTTAGGAGCAAAATCAATATAACAAAGAAGGATATTACTAAGAAAAATTCAGAGCAGATGAAATTAAAAATTTTCAAGGAGATTTCTAAGGTTTAAGCAAGGGATGCACTGATAAACAAATTGGCCAATTACCGATTAATAGGCTATTGATAATCGGCCGATTAATCGGTTGAGCCGATTAATCGGCCGATTATCCGATGTTTCAAAAAAAAATGTTTTTGCTCTTTTGAAAACTGTTTTCTAAAAAATGACGCAAAAGTAAATCAAAGCATGGCAAACAATAGATAAAAATCGGTTTCATTTCTCACCTAAATCATAGAGATGTCCAATAGCCGAAAAATTAACTTCTGTTTTTTATAAATAGCACCAGAGCTCCACATAGTAAACTGAATTTAACTGAAATGATGATGCTTTCGTGTTGGAGTCACGATCACTCCCGAATCGCTCGCCCCCCCCCCTGTTTTTGTCTTGTTTTTCCCTTTTTTAGATCACTGGCGTTTAGCTTAAGCCATAGTTATAGCCAGGGCCTATTGCCTCCTCTATTGTTGTATGTTTTCCAGCCTAAGTATTTGTTTACATTTTATCTTCACTACCCACTTTGCCATTGTCTGCTATACACAGTATTCTGAGATCCAAACACGCCGTTGCAAAATGGGAACAGAGGAGCACTTGGGTCTAATCTTCCAGCAATAAAACCATAAAACTGTCCCGATTCCGTAGAAAATGCCGCGCAATCATTCAAGGTCGAACATTCAAGCATTGATTTTGGCGCTCTGGGTGGTCGCTCAACCTTTTGCTGGGTATTGTTTGTTCCTGAAAGCAACACTGACTCACTGTGTGTGGTACATCATGTCGCTTTCGAAGCAGCGTTGGATAACTTTCGCTCTCATTTTCTGATCAAGATATTTTTTAGTTTCAGAGAAGGCGTCCGCATTGTTCAATAAGAAGGGCGCACCTGCCATAGGGCTTGCGGGCAGGCGGGCCAGTCCGAGCCTGCCCTACTGTACAATCAATAAATGTAAACATAACCTTGAGGTGGTGTTTCTGTAAAAAAACAATAGCGCACTGAAATGCGTCTTTTAGTCATTTTACCAAAAAAGCGCTGCAAAACATCAAACTCTGGAAAATTTTACCGAGCGAACAAAATTTGGGGGGGGGGGGGGGCTAAAACTTCAGAATGTTCACTTCTGTTACAGGATCAATACACTACAGTTGTTAGACGGCACATTTTTTCGTTTACACATCACATCACATAGTTACATATAAAGAAGATTACATTATGAACACAATACTGCCGTGGGCAGGTAAACGGCAGTATCTTCAAAAATGAGTCTTCGAGATATTTGAAGAAACGCGTTTTTGATTTCCCACAAAGATCAATAAAACACTTGAATTCCCCTAAAAATTTCTTGCTAAGCCACTGATAGACATACGAACACGTCTCATGAAGCTACTGAGGGTTTGTAATGACTTCAAATACCCAAGCCTAAGCAGTGACTTCAAACAGAGAAAAATACTCTTACAGGCAATTAAAATGACATTTTACAGACACATGGATGATAAATCCTTGATTTTTGATGGCCGGATCCAGAAACATTTCTCCCTACCATCCATTACCAAAGATCGGTCAAAACTGCGTTTCTAAGACTTCAATTTAGAAAATTTTCAAATAAAGGTCCCCAACCTCCGCTCTTCCCGCTGATGCTACTAAAGAGATAATAAAACTGTTTTTGGAATTGAAATTTTTGGTATTTGTCTTTCCTTTAAAGCAATGAATTACAAATGAAGACTTGAACACTTTCTCGGAAATGAAGACTTGAACAATTACATAAATTCACATTTCTAAAAAAAAAAGCCTCAATGCACGGGCTTGGAGGGAGAACGGTACTTTTGGTATTTTCAAGTCTTTGCCATACCTAGGAAAAATTAAAAGGGGAGGGGGGATAAGTAAAAATCTCCATCATTGTCTACGCTCATCGAGTTTTGAAGCAATTAGAAAAGGGCAATGTTATAATGGACCCGCAATAAGTTTTGGCTGACGACGCTAATGGACAACATAAATAGTTTGCAATATCACATTGAATTTTACCGTGCCGATACAAATCCACTACGCAAAATTTAATGAATTCAGAAATATTCCTCACACCACCCATTTCAAGACAAAAAGCCACAAACTGCAAAAAAGAATTCTCATTTGAAATAAAATCGCCTGCATTTTATTAATGATGCCACCGGTTATGAATTGGGGATGATTAATAAGAATTAATGTGACACATTCTAATATTTTGAGCCACTTAAAAAATATCTTAATATCTTGACATTTCAAACTTTTTTTTTCTATTCATCTCTTCAAATATGATAATTTCAAGATAATAAATACAGTGCGTGTCGAAATGATAGGTCCACCAGTAAAAACGAAAGTTATGCTGGTAATAGTGTACAATTTGCTATTGTGTAAAAAGTGTTATTTTATGAACTATATTACTTCATTCAATGAGAAATAATAAATGAATAATGTACAAATAATAGGAATAATAAGGAAATCAAAAATTACTTGGAACAACTGTTTCAAAAAGATAGGTCCACCGAACCAAGCATAAAGTTACTGTTGAATTAATAAGAAATTTTACTACCTTTTTTATGAATCAGCTCATAAATTCTATTCGGCATGGTTTCGACAAGTATTAGCAAACAATTTGTGTCAATTTTTGACCATTCGGAGGAGATTGCCGTTTTCAAGTCTGCTGCATTGTTATACTGCCCTTCGCCTGCAAACACCGGTCTTGCGAGAATACCCCACATGTTTTTTACCGTATTTAGGTCGGGGCAACAAAGAGTCCAATTGAAAATGTACACCAGTATCCATAAAGTGGACTTCGCAGTGTACACAGGAACACCATCCCGTTGGAAGATGAAGAATGGGCCCCCTAATGTGCTCTGATTGTGGAAGAAAATATTGTTCAAGCAGCTGTTGATAGCCTACAGCATCCAAGCGAATGTCTACAAATGCTATATTGGTTTCTCCTACACCTCCGAATCTGGCCCATACCATAACGGAACCACCACCAGCTTGCTTCAGAGAGAATATCTGTCTATCGTTACGCAGATCGTGCCAGTAATACTGACCAGTCCTCTGGACCATCCAGGTTGAATTTCCAATCATCACCGAATATCACTCGATGCCAATCTTGTTTCCAGGCATATCACTTCCTGTGCATATTTCAATCTCTTTTCTTTGTTCTTTTTAGCCATTTTCGGAGCCGCCTTCCTCTTCGAGTAAACTAAATTGCCCAACTTCTTTACCACTCTATGAACTGTAGATTTTGATGTTGAAGTGTCTTGTTGTCTGGCCAAAGTGGATAAGCTCATATTTACAGATTTTAACCCTACACTGCATATCGTTGCCAATTGGATGCATGGACTATTTTTCCTTATGACCATGCATAAGGCAACTCAAGCATAAAAAGCAAGTATTAGGTATCTTTAAAGCAAATATAAGCATCTATTCTCAAAATTAATTTTTTAAAAATGTGTTCCAATGTTTTCTTATTACACTAAAAAACATATATATGTCTTTCAAAGAACAAAAAATCACGCAGTGTAGGGTTGTTAGGTCCTTTACGATAGTCCTTCTTTGTCGGGGTGTCACTTTTGATGGGCGCGGCCAGAAGATTCTTTACTGCCATATTAAGCATTTCTAAGTCGCAAAAAATTGCTTACAACGTTATGCGATCTGTTTGAAACCTTACCTATTTTTCTAATCGATTTTGCACACTTTTTAAATGCATCAATTTTCCCCTGCTCGACCAGCGAAAAACTACAACGACAACCCATTTTGTTTGATTACAACGTGACATTAAATCTGTTTAAATATACCTACTGCGGGATTAGCAAATAGCATAATCCAGCAGTGAGACTAAGCAACGATATTTATGCATTTTTTTGGAAATAAGGGTGGTTGGTGCAAAAATTTCTGAAAGTGGACCTATATTTTTGAAACGGGGGTTTGAAAATGAAGATTTGAATAAAATAAAAAGGAATGATTCATTTTAAAGAAATTTTATCATATATAGTTATAACGATTAATGATTAGTTGTCTCTATTCAAAAAGTTTTTCTTATTCTCAATTAAGAGTCGACATTTTGAAAAATGCGGGTGGACCTATCATTTCGGTACGCACTGTAAGTTTAATCAACAATAAGTCTTTAAATAAAATATTTGTTTGCATATTTGCATTAAATGACATTGCATTACCAAACGATATTGTCAATTTGTAAAAAATTGTCATTATTCTAATACTTTGAATATGAGGTGTATGATGTTAATGACTGAAAGTATTAATCTTTTCATATCCTGTTACATATTATAATAAGGAAATCCAGGGTAAATGGTAACTGAACTTCCTGAAACTCAACTCCTTGCTCATTTACAAAATATCCTTACCTTTAAAAGCAACTGATACTTCATTATTCTTTGAACAGGTTTAATTAGGAGATCAGGTATTTGTAACTTATGTCCCAGCTTTTGCCGCGCTTCCTGAAAGAAATAATTCAGCAACTTATACAATGATTTAAGTCATAATATAATTAGCTGTCATAATGTAATTAGAAATATTAGCGCCGACTACCGAAGCTTCGATCAACAAATGGCCACAGCTCATATTGAGGTTTTAGAATTGAATGCATAACAATATACACAGTCCAGACACATTAATGTGACCACCACGTACTTTAGACGTTGACGTTAAATAACCAATCACAGAAGAAACTTGATGTCACAGTGCAGTTCGGGGTATATTAAGGGAGTATGTGGGAGTTGGAAAACATTTCTATCGTTGGCTTAATGCAAAAACGAAGCGATTTATCTGACTCACAATAGGTTATGATAATTGGCTTTTGGGACAAAGGTGGAATTTCCGAAATGGCTGAGTTTTTGAGCTGTTCGCTTGCCGTCGTGGTAAAAGTATACAGTGCATGGCAAAATGGGAATGCCCAAAATTTGCGACGAGGCAAATGTGGTGCACCAGGAGTCATAGACGGCAGAGGTGAATGACGGCTGCGGAGTTGCGTTCGGGTTAACGGACGGGCTACAGTTGAGCAACTGACCCCCCCCCCCCCAGATGAACCAAGGGGCTACCAATATCATCCCCCAAACTACTGTTTAGCGGACGTTGCAGCGTCTGGGCTCCCGAAGCAGAAACCTGGAACATGCATCTATGCTTACTACTGTCCTCCGATGACAAACCCTGGAATTTACACGCCAGTACCGCAGTTGGACGTCCATTGAGTGGCGACAGGTAGCATTTTCTGTTGAATCACGTTTAATGCTCCATTGGACAGATGGAAGTTGGCGTATAAGCCGTGAAACCTCTGAAACCAGACATCCTGCAACCATTGCCGAAACAATTCAAGCTGGAGGAGAGAGCATTTTGGTCTGGGAAAAGTTTTCTTGGCATTCTTGGGTTCACTCATCATTGTGGAAGGCACGATGAATCAACACAAGTACCCATCTGTCCTTGGGGATCATGTCCACCCCTATATGCACATTGTTGTGCAACCCTAGGAGATCAGCGCCAAACGACTGAAGTGGCAGAAATTGTAAGTTCTGCATGTACGCTCTTTTTCGCCCGTCTGGCTAGCCGCTTAAGGATCGCAGGTAGCCATGGTTATTCAAACTAGGAAAACTTATTTATTAAAGCATTCAACTGAGAAGTATTTTTTGATATTTAATTCTTTGAATTATTTGATTTAATTTTACTCACTACTCTTTCGTACTGCATGTTGTGCTTATTTTTGCAGAAAATTATTTATTTCTTGTTTATAAATGTATTCATCGTAGTTTCTTGTTCAAAGCATGCTGAAAGCAATTATATTTAAACAGCAAAATTTGACTGATCATAAATAAAATGAAATACACCGGTATTCACATTCCAATTTAATTCAGGATTTTTAATTATTTCTATATAAGTCATTTAAATATCAGCTGCGCGGGTAATCTTTTAATATTCCATTTAGTTTTATTCAATGTATGAACTATTTTTTGTTTTTACTCTACACACTTGTAATAGTAAGGATTGCAGAAAATTTCATTCATTTATTGTTAATAAAATTATTTATCATAGTTTCTTGGTGAAAGTATACTTCAAAAAGAATTAATCGGCAATATTATTAATAATTGGCAAAGTGGCCGATTAATCGGTGCATCGCTAATTCATACCGGGCCTCTTTTTCTTTTCAATTTAAAACTGACATGGATACAGGAGCTGAATATTTCATTGAAAACAGTAAAAATTACAGAATGGCTCACTTTAGGTGATGCAGAAGTTTTTTCAGCATAGTCTTTGATGCCTTCAGGTTCTTTAGCATAGCACAAAAAGACTTATTATACGTCTCGCAATGCCATCCACGTTTTCCATGCGATACTTCTACCAATGCTAGCCTAGACACTGTCAGTTTGTAATCACTTTTCGACTATTTGTCTTACAAAGAACACTCTTCAATAGTTCTTTTAAAGAGTTTTCAAATGATGCGTTTGAGTTTGACATTATTTCAATTTATAATATAGTTCTAAGCTGTTAAACGAACGTATTTACCCATACATTTTTATGACGTCATCACTGGGGGACCTTAACCTCCAATCAAGTGGTGGTTTTTTGCTCTCTTCTATGAACAGAAGCCCTACATAAAATCTCAGACTGGTAGCAGGAAGTGAAATATTTTGGCTATTTTTGTCGCTAACTCCACGGCTTCCTTAAAATTCGGTTGCTTCATTATTAGCGTGGAATATTATTGTTTTAGAGTTGATCCCATAACTGCATTTATTCAATAATGCAGTGCTACACAATCCATATCGCGACCGATGAGGGATCAGTTGCAGAAAGTTTTTCTTCCTAAACAACAAGGGGTTATATACAAAGATTTTATCTTATAATCGCTTCAAGCTCCCGAGTAAACTTAATTTTAATTATTAACTCTTTTTGTAATTCTTTAAGATACATTTTTTGCGTAAAGAATATTTTTGAAGCTGACATCTATCCAAAATGTATCTTGGATTTTTCGTTGATTATCTCTGGACAATTTAATGTTCCTCCATAATCCTAATTAGGCATTTTAAGTCTTTGTAGTACTAAAAGAAGCATACATTTAAAAATAAATCAAATAGTACACCATATTTTAATCAAGCCCACTTCTATTAAGCATAAATAATCATAATAATAAAAGAAAAGAGAGAAACAATAAAGTAAAATAAATAAATTTATAACGAAGTGCTTAACACTTTTAGAAGTCTATAAGTCTACAAACATCAGTTTCAGATGCAAAGTTTAATCTTAAATTAATGTAGAAATTTTCATAAAATACAATTAAATTGCAATTAGAATAAGCAAAAATATGTGAATTTCCGATCATATGTCAACCTTAAAAATATTCTTAAGATAGGAAATTAATCAATATTGAAGAATAATAGTTAAAGGAAGAAATTGAACTCATGAATTTGAAGTGAAAATAATGCAAATAATTAAATAAAACGCCTTGCGTACAGATTGATATCGCACTGTCATGACAATGTATCTTGCCATTTTCTTGTTATGTCAATATGTATGCAAGATTACAAAAGTAGTCACATCTTGCATACACATTGATATCGCACTGCTATAACAAGATCTTGACATTTTTTTGTCATGACAATCTGTATGCAGGATTACAAAAACAGCCAACCTTGATATTTTCTTGATATTAGGTTGCATACTTCTAGACAATCTTGTGGAAAGACGCTGACCAGTAACATAATAATCTCGAGGAAAGATCGTCTTGATACGTCAATTTTTATGCAAGCTTGAGGCAAGAAAATTTACTTACTGGGGTATGGAGACTTGATTTCATCTTCTGTTTCACTAGCTTTTTTTTTTCTTGCGATTTGCACATGCCCAAACGTTGCGCCTCCGTTAGTTGATGTGGTGCGCATGTTTCGAGCTTTTTCACAGTGTCCATTGCCATCAAATGTAGGAAAACTCACTGTGGTACTACAGAAGGATTGCCTTCAAGTTGTCGTACCTTTGACGTTGATTGGGTCTCGAGGTTTTGCCGTAAATAGTCCATACACACCGCCTAGGACAACCGGCTCCAAGTTCCTGTTCAATCGCCAAATTGAGACTACGTAGCTTGGTAAGACTCTTCGGACTGTCCTTTGACTTGTCGTTTCCACATCCCGAGCTTTGCTGATGTTTGGCCATTGTTGCAGCTAACAAATGCCCCCCTTGACGGAATTCGTGCAAAATCAGGAATGACACGTCCTGTTGCTCCATGACCCCCTAAATGAGCCGAAGCTCGATTATATAGCATGGGGACTATCCCACTGCACGTTGTAGGGGTGTTACTTAGTTCATCACTACTACGCCGGTAGGAATGATCTGCAGAAGTGGCCAAAATCATTTGCGGTCAGTGATTATGGAACAACCCAACAAATTAAAAATTCTTACCTTTCTTAAAACATGGCACAAAAATGAAGGTTAAATAAGCCATGCTATTGCATTACAAACTAACACTTTTATATCTTATTTGGGAAAGAAGGTATAGCAAGCATTTAAATTTAAGATTCATAAAATTGCTGTTTACAATGTTTATTTTGCACAGATATATTAATGTTAAATAGGCAATCAGTGATTTTATGTAGCGTATATATCAGGATTTAAGCAGCCTACCTGCTTCAGTGACTTACTGCCGTGCTAAGCGCAAAAGTCGTACTTGCAGACGACTTCAAAATAAGAAATTACCGTTTAAGGTTTTGCGCCCAATCTATTTGATTCAGAAATAACTTTTTCAGATATTCTCCAAAAATATTTCTCATGGACAAATGACCATAAAACATTGTATTCAGGTGAAATATGTGACCGTAACTGAATTTTTACAAAAAGTGCAGATACAACTTCTGCGCTTAGCACGGCAGCTTAGTTTATCACTCTTTAACTCATACAATGTATTTTATTTACATTCAACTATTATGTTTCAATATTTTCCACTCATAGAAATTGTGTGCGAAATTAGTAAACTTCAAGTTACCTCAAAAAAGGTATCTAAGTACTCTGATACAATGTACTCCGATTTTGGTTTGTTCTGGCAGTACACAACATACATATTCAGGCGTCTTTCATACCGTCTAAAAAGGAGACCAAGACGCTCTGGCTCTTCTAGGCACTTTTCTATTTCAGCACAAAATGAGCTAGAAAAAATTGAATTAGGATGCTTATAAAAATTCATCACAATAAAATTCAATTACTACCAATTTTATTTCAGTTTTCAATAGCAAAAAAAAAAGGGAGAGGGGGCCATTATTTACCATAGTAACAAGGACAGGCAACATCGTTAAAAATTTTACTGTACAAATATGCTTATTTGGTTTCCACTGAAAATAATACGTTTTTTAATTAAAGGGGCAAGTGGATAAAGGTGATATGTGAATTTTGCCGATTTACACAAATTCAAATTAGTGTTTGGTCAATTGTGTTAACTCAAAAACACAATTGAAGGGGCAAGTAAATAAAGGTGATATGTGACAATTTTTAAATTTCAAGAAAAAGCTTTCAAAAAAAATTTATTGCATTTTCAGCTTCATTTATCGTAAAAAGTATGTTTTTCCAAAATTGTCACATATCACCTTTATCTACTTGCCCCTTCAATTCAAATTTCAAAATTTTATGCATGTTTGAGGAGAATCTGAAACACGATTCCTCAAATATCTCAAAAAGTCATTCCCCATATACTGCCAACAGCAGTATTGTAATGTGTGCAGTTAAAAAAAAATAATAAAAACCTAAAAAAATGAAAAAATCACTTTTATTGATAAAATTAACAGCAATTAACATTGCTATACAGTAAAAGGGAAAATGCTGGTATTTTTTCTTCTACTGTACGAGTTTTAAACCTGCTGTTCTATATGAAAAGTAGGAATACTGATGGGACAGCTCCCCACCGGTTTGAAATCTCTACTCTAATAAATAAAATTTCACATCCTGTTGAGATTAAGAAGTAGTTTGGTTCCCCATTTCGATGAAAATGAACTGTGATACAAAACATAAATTACTTTCACTATGAACACCCCCGATGTTGACGAAGGGCACCACCGTTCATTAGCAAAATCAACCCAGTCAAAGACAATATTAAAATTATTTTTAAATCTAAAAATTATTTCTGTTAGCTTGATTCGCACTAAAAAGTATGAAATAAAATATATAAATGATTTCTTGATGACAACAGGCAAAAATTTCAGTTGGTCTAATTATATCTTTAGATGTTGATTAATTCTAAAATAAACACTAAAATTTAAATTAAAAGCTTGAGAGAAGAAATAAGCGGTAGAATACCGCCTATTGTATGTTTTAGAATTAATTAACGTCTAAAGATATATTTAGATCAACTGAAATGTTTGCCTGTTAACATCAAAAATTTTTTTACTTATTTTATTTCATACTCTTTAGTGCGAATCAAGCTCACAGAAATAGTCTTTAGATTGAAAACTCTTTTTTTATCTTTTATCTCAAAGTTTTTTTTTTTTTTTTTGTCTTAAAATTTGTTTGAGGTGAAAATTTGAAACATTTGTGATATATTTAGCTGTTATACCTTTCTTGTTGTAAAAGAAATCGGGATACAGAACGGTTTTGAGAGGACATTTAGTTAAACTCTCATAACATCTTTAAAAATAACGCAACTCCAACACTTCAAAAAATCCACAAATACTTTCTTACTTAGGTTTAGCCTTAAAACTAATGTATTAAATTTAAGAACAAAACTTTAGTTTTATAATTATTACACTGCAAAAAATTTGTGTATGGTATGTAACTATAGTGTAACCCAATGGCGTATGCAGATAAATCATTTCAGGGGAGGGGAGCCGAAAGTAAGAGAGAAGAGGGCAGGGCACCTCATAAAATACAGCTAAGAAAAGTAAAATTTTCAAATTTCTGATATCAATGCTAATTTAAAAATGACAAAAATACATCATTTTTTTTTTTTTTTAATCATTAGAATTATTGTTGTGGTCTAGAGGTGAAGCGTTTTGATAAAGAAAGCGAGAAAAAATTGGACAAGCAATTAAACGGTGTTTCTGAAACAAATTTGCAATAAAAACGAGCAAAATTGAATTAGAAGATAGTCCTAAACGTGACAAACAGTAAAATAGACATGTTAAAAAAAGAAAGAATTTCTTTTTTCCTTTCTTTGAATTTGTCCTATTATTAAATTTTCTCTACGGAATTTTTTTCTAATGTGACGATTTCAGAAAAAAGGAAAAAAAAAAGGTAACAGCTAAAATGTTTCAAATTGTTTTTTGACAATTTCTGAGAGGGCTGCAGACCCTCTGAATGCACCAATGACGTAATCTTTCACCAATTTCTGTTTCTGAGGTTATGACAGAATTATCAGTCAAAAGAAAGAAAAAGAGCATTCATCAGGCTGGAACATTACTTCCAATTATTCGTTTTATAATGCCTATCAATTTTTTCACTAATTCTTAAGAAATTTTAATTGCACACGATACTAGTGAAGGCCGAGCCGCGAGCAGAGCAGAGCAAGCGCGTTGACTATTAGGCCGGTTAAGGCACATCCCTAAAGTAGAATACTGCTACGAGGGTTTTTTTTTTTTTTTTTCCAACCTCCGATAGGCTATAAAAAAAACGGATTCAAATACAAAAAATATTTTATTGTCAAAAGTAAGGTACAATGCTCCACAATTCTCTACATAATCAACTTGACGATTGAAGCTTTTTTTATATCTGTGAACAAGCTTTATAATATCCTCCTCGTAAATTTTTGCCGCCAATGATTGGAAGTGAGTTGTGACGGTGTCTTTGGGCTCCAAGCCACTTTGGAAGCACGATATCTTTTCAGACCCCCAAGCAGGGGTGACGGCCATTACCATGCCCCCAAGCAGGGGGGTATGGCAATGACCGTCATCATAGCTCTCGTGTAACCCAACGGTTCCTCCAACAATTTCATGCATGCAATGGGACATTTTTGAACACCCACCATAAAGTTCCGACTGAGCACCAGGGCATATTTTAAGGAAATTTGACTGCGTGGGCAACTCTAACTTCCTCGGATGAATGGAGGGGGGGGGGGTTGTAAATGGGCAGTTTATGTTAGTTTAGTAATCGTAAAAACAGAGTTGGGGTGCGAAAATTGGAACAACGGAAATTAGTGCTAATGGTCGTTTTGTTCGATAGAAAAAGAGCATAAGGAACGTAAACTCTGACTTTTTGAACTATTTAAATTTCATTTAATATAATACAGAGATTCATTTTGATTTGAATACATCCAAATTCAAATGACATTGTCTTTTTCAAAAAAAGATTTCATATAAAACCTCTCTTTGTAGAGTTCAGCTTCTGGTTTTCTTTCTCTTCGTTTTTTTAGTTGCAGGAATTGTATGACGGTTGTATATAAATATTATTGTAAGTATAATTGTGTATTGGTTGAAATAGGCTGTCCCACAGCCGTTGAGAGCGATATTCAATCTTTTGTTGATTGTATCAATTTTCGTTCCGGCACGATGGTCCGATTTTACTATATTGTAACTTGAAACTACCCTCTCCACCTGCATCGAATGGGGAGTTGCCACGATAAGTGTTCCAAGCAACCTTTTGAGTGGCCCTTTGGATGCGACGAACATTTTCTTTAATCTGGTGGAAGTGCAGGAACCAATGTCCGAATTCGCTGGCAGATTGGGAATTTCAGCAATAAGCGGCCAGCTTTCACAAACCGAATCCGCAAATTCAGCAACTTTATTCGGAAACAGGTTGGAAAGTAAATTTTTTCCGACGGAGATTAATTCTGCCGCTGATCCTGCAACGCATAAGGCTTTGGCGGTTTTTAAAGTTTCGGCCTGTTCGTCATCAGTTTTATCCTTCAGAAAATTTATTGATGATAGGATAATTTGTTGTGTTATGGATTTCAAACGTCTTGAAAATGTTGAATGTCCCTGCATTCACTGGAAGTAGCTTCTTTTATGGTCGTCGACTTCTTGCAAGCTTCGTAACCACCGGGATAAGGCGCATTTATCATTAACTCCAGTTCAGTTATGGCAATATTCAAAACTGTGATGATGTCTGAAAGAATGATATTACTTTTTTGAAAATTTGCTTGAAGGCTTTGAAATATGCGGCAAATGTCACCCATGACTAAAGTCAGTTGAAATTGTAAGGAACTCTCTTCCCACCTGTTTAACATCCCTTTTGCAATATTCTTGTCTTTCTTGTCCTCTTCCGAGTCAGATATGATATTCTACCACTGTTTCCGACAATAAGGCAAATTTTTGATAACTGCTTCAATTTCTTTCCTGATATGTTCAGCAAAACGGACTTCAAAGTGGCGGGAAAAAATACTCTGGAAAAATAATCGCAAGCGATTTTGTGTGTCTTGCCGATTTTCGGTAATGGGTCAAAATACCGCTGAGATTTGCTCTCCATAGTGTGAGTTCAGGAACTGACGACACTACATTTTCTAATGCTAAATTGCTTCTGTGTGCAACGCACCACACTGTTACTAATTTCTTATCTAGTTCATCTTAGAGTAGCTTCCATAAACCTGCCTTGCGGCCAGTATTCGCTGATTCACCATCCGTCGTGATAACAACAAGCTTTGTTGACACACTCAGGAACACATATATTTCAATAATCAGACCCATCTTGGAGTACGGTGCCCCAATATACTGTAGTGCCTCCGTTACAAACCTTCAGAAATTCGAAAGTACACAGCTCAGCGCAGCAAGGATCATTACGGGACTAAGAAATACATGCCATAGAGACATAGTGCTCTACGAGGCGGATCTACAGCCCCTTAGCCTTAGGAGATGTGCTTGCCTATCAAAGTACTACAACAAACTCAGGGGACTGGATACCCAAAATCGTACTGCTGCTTACTTCAATGAATGGAGCGACAATCAAAGACTCATTAGAAATAGTCCCTTTAGTCAAATGACTTCTTTTAATCTTTTCGATGGTGTTGTGGAACCACATCATCTGTCACAATGTCTGGACCCAACAGATGATCTAGATGGAGTCTTTTTTCACCCTGAGCTGCTAGTTCAGGTTAACAAACAGACAGACCTTCCTGAATATCTAAGGCAGATAGCATTGGAGAGAATCGGAGATATACTGACAGATGCCGTGCGGGTCTATACGGATGGCAGTAGAGATGATCATCATCGAGCTGGCAGCAGAATTTATATCAAGTCACAAGACCATAACTTAAGGATCCAGATAAGAAAATCGGACGGATGCTCAGTTTTTCGAAGCGAGCTAATAGCCATCGACGAAGCTCTTGCCTCCCTTGTGTCTCTTAAAGATGGAAAAGAGATCTGGATTCTTTCCGATAGCAGAAGTGCAATTCAACACTTGGCCAGATTGGAGAGAGTAAGAGATAAGGTGGGAACATCAATTATCAGCAAACTAAAACAACTCTCCACTTCGCACATTATCCACCTACAATGGATTCCCTCACACGTAAATCTTTAGGGCAACGAGATTGCAGATACTTTAGCAAAAACAGGTGCTTGTGAGCCCACTGCGCAGTCAGCACCGCGAACCTATTGTGAGATTTTCTCAAAGATTAAACACCAAAATGGGATTACTTGGAATGTCCCCCCAGAGCACCACTGGTATCAGAGTCCTCGTCCTGGAGGTTCCCTGGCTCAAGAACTCAATAGACAGGAACAAACCACTCTTGCCCGCCTTCGTAGTGGTCATCTTAAAACTATGAAATTCATTGGGGGTGCTAAGAGATTTCAAACATGTACCAACTGTTCTGTTCAGGAGGCATCTCCTCTCCACATCCTTGAGTGCCTGGGACTTACCAAACAGGATTTGGCGGACGATCCTTTTGCTGGTGTTAGATTTCCTTAGGGTGTACAACATCATGGACCTGGTTTAGCACTGCTGACCAACGGGGGCATGCAACAACAACACAAGCTTTGTGAACCGATAGTCGAAAATCACGTGCGAATGCTTTCCCCTTTCGGACATTCAAATCTCTTCAATGTTGACAGGTAACGCCCCGCCTTTGAGAAGACACAGGGGCATCGGGGGACTATTGCCTCCAAAGTTGAAATACCTGTAGTTGTCCGAGCGATAAGAAACCTGTCATGTCTCACTCTTTTGCTTGTGGGAAGGGTTTAGGAGTCACGTTTTCATGTGGCATTTGTTTAGAGAAAAATAAAACAAAAAATTTAAAACACATAACCGCTGGAAAAAATTAGGAAAATGTAGGTGGGCAATTTCATTTGACTGTGGGGGCAATGTTATTTGACTGCGTGGGCAATTGCCCAAAAAAAAAAAAAAACCCTTAAAATATGCCCTGCCAAGTGACTTTCATCTGTTCTCTGAGCTGAAGCAGGGACTTGGAGGGGGTCCCCGCTTGGGGTCTGAAAAGGCAGCGTGCTTCCAAAGTGGCGTGGAACCCAAAGACACCGTCACAACTTACTTCCAATGATTGGCGGCAACATTCTACGAGGAGGCTATTATAAAGCTTGTTCACAGATATAACACATGCTTCAATCGTCAAGTTGATTATGTAGAGAATTGTAGAGCATTGTACCTTAACTTTTAATAATAAAATATTTTTTGTATTTGAATCCTTTTATTTTTTATAGCCTATCGGAGGTTGAAAAGAAAACAACCCTCGTAAATTTACTACGTACGTTGCAGAACATACACCTGAAGTGCAAAACAATTCTGATCAAATGTAAGGGAAAATTCTGAAAAATTTTCTGCAGTAATCTGGAGAATTTCTGCAGAAAAGGCAGGCTTTCTGCAATTAGTTTTTCTAACTAATATCTAATTTTTCAATAATTCATCACAATTTCTACAGAATTTTTAAATTACCCTGAAATTCCCAGTAATTACGCATATTAGGCAGAAAATCAAAATCGATTTTTTTTGCTACTTTTGCAGGAACCTTGAATTTACTTCAAACCATGTAAAATCTGCAGAAATTACAGGTTTAGTAAAAAAAAATTTCAGAAATTCTACAGATTTCTGCAGAAAATGAATCTTTGGCACACGCGTTTTATGCACTCGAAGCACCGTCCCTCGAAGACTGATACGTAAATGATTAGTTAAAGCAAAAATTTTCCGTTCAACATTTTTGTGTAGCCATCACTTGGTCTCAATATTGACCGTGTGCTGTTATTCTGAGTGAAAACATTCCGTCTAATGCGGTGTCAAATCACTCGGAGCTCTTTGATGTTTGGAGGAAACATAGCTGCTAAGAAAAGAGACGTAGTACAGAGTTTTTGTATTTTCTGTCAAGAATGTGTGCTTGAAATTTTAATTTCATTCTTTTTACTGCAGAAAGACTGAGTAATGAACAATGTTCCTTTCATAGTCCTGTATGATACAGTTTCACGGTTCTTAAAAAGGTCACGTTTCTACGTGTACCATGGGCGGCTGGTGCACCAAAAAAGGGAGGGGGGTCAAAAGAAACGTATGCGTGGGGGGCTAGGAGGCGGCTTTTAAGAAGCTTTTTTTTTTTAAATAATTGGATTTTAACACTAATGATTAAATGACCTATTCAAAAAATGCGAAATATATCCTCAAAAATCCTGACGGATGGCCACCTACCTTCCAATTCTAAGTACCTGATAAAAGTCCAATTTTTTGGAATTTGCAGCTTTTATTTTCGTAAAATAAATCAAACCAGGGATTAAAAAATAATTTCAATCGATCATTAGTTTTTTACTCTGAAAAAGTGAGGCGGCAAGGCCCCTTTCTTCTTGAAAGTGAGGGGGCAGTTGCCCCCTGCACGAGCCGCCTATGACGTGTACAATGGTGGATCGTTGAATGACTGATTTGTCTGAAAATAGCTGTCAATATATAAACTCTGGTGTCCAAATAGTGGTTCTAAATGGTTTTCTCAAGAAGAAGGACTATTTGACTTGTGAAAAACAGCTTTAGAGTAAAATGATATAATCATTACAGGTTTTTGTATGCAGTAACTAACAAGCGTCCCGCTTTTAGGCTACTGGGCGTAAATGGGTTAAATAAAGGTTTAATAAATTTTGGGGGCTCCATGAAGTTAGTATGAGAATCTTAGGTGACGTGAGACTGTCGAGGACACTTCAAGGAAATTTTCCAGAATTGAGCTTTTAAAAATCCAATTTCAAGCAATCTTATCTGTCTTCATAGGAATTTTGGAGGTTCGGATTTTCTCGAGAAATTTGTCGACGTTGAACTCAGAAAAAAGCAATATCAAACTATCTTTTGTGAGAGGTGACGTTGGGCAGACAAAGAGAGTGGGTTTGGGGACCTTCTTTCGACACTTTTCAAAATAAAAGTCTTTAAGACGTAATTTTGCTTTATTTTTGATGATGTTAAGAATTTGGCGGTTCGACTCGATTATTGTTCGACGCTGAAGTTTTAAACATGCAACAAGAGGATTTGTTTTTTAGACTATCTTTGGAAAGGTATTATTCATGACCCTCCCACGGAAAGTTCTAAAACTTCTTAGTCTTCTTTTCTCTTCTCTTTGCAAATATGTAAGCTATCAATGGTAACGGTTAGGGAAAGAGGGTGAGGGGGGGAGGAGGTTCCACACTGCTTTCAAATTTTGATAATTAGAAAAAGCAGTTTTAGACGTTAGGTGAAAAGTCATTTAGAAATCTCCCCCGGAAAGTATTCTAAGACTGGAATTCGAAGGAAGAAATTCCAAGATGTTTTTGCTTGGCGAGCCTTTCTTCAAAATCGAAGTTTTAATATGCAATTTTAGGCTACATAGTGAGACGTTTGTTAGGAGATAGGCGCTCTCCTTCTGATGCTTTTCGAAATGGAAATTATGAACATGCATCTCTTGGCAATGTTAGGTGACGTTAAGAGGACGTTAAGGGTGACGTTAAGGAACTATATAGTTATATAATCAAGGCGAGGTGAAAGTATAGCTGGTTGCGGCGGTGAGAGTAACGACCTTTAAATACCGCCCTTCGCTACGCCACTGATGAAGAATGCTAAAAGACCACGTTCTTTAAAATTGAAATTGGTTTCGACGCTAAAGACGTCTATGTAAATATTATTACATTAAAAAGAAAACATGGAACTTCAAATTGTTGAGGGAGTATTTTTAATTGCAGTTTCTTTTTCTTTCATTCTTTCGTAATTTTGTGATTAAAGTTTTATATGGGGGTTTAAATATGCGCAATAATGTGTTATTGCATAATAGTAAACTGGTAAAAATTTCAAATCAAAATTTTTGTGTAAGATTGCGAAAACGGAGCTCAAATTAAAGAAAGAACAGACTGTTTCTCCAAAAATACAAGTTTGAGTTTGGAAAGTGTCAGTTGTACTGGATTAGTGCCCCCTCTGGCTATGCAAATTATCGCAGGCAAAAGCGTGCAAAATACCTTATTTCAGAGTCTGAATAAAACTTGGTTCTTCAAAAATAAACATAAAATAAAACTTATCATTTAAAAAAATATATTAACTGTATTTTTTAAAACGGAGCGTATAAAGTTCTACGAATTTACATTTATCTCAGCTAGATGAGACATACCTCTACTTTTGTAATTCTTCGTAGGACAAAACGAATGAGTTACCCAATTTTTATAAAACCAATAACGTGACGCATACTTTCAAAAAAAGCGTACATTTGTTTTTACATTTTATAATCCCGGAAGAAATCAACTGCTCCCTGCCTCCCCTCCCAAAAAAAGTTAAAATTTATTTCAATTTCGAAAAAAATTTTCAGAGGAGGGCCACACCTCCTCCCCCTCCTTAAGCACCTTAAAAATCACTCAGAATTATTTTTATCATATCATATTTTAAAAGAATTTTGCGTAATGGCTTTTAGAAATTTATCTGAGGCGATTGCTACACTATCTTAAGCTCACTGAAAAAAAGAAGAAGAAAGGGGTGCCGTTAGAGAGCTATCGTCCCGGTGAGCCAGCATGAGAGAACCCAGGTCAAAAAGATTAGATTAATGAACAAATTAATGACATGTACACAGACCAAATAATTTTTTAATCATCGCATTACGACGCTTTTCTTGATATAAACCGAAGGAAATTAGTTCAGCGATTTTTCTTTTAAAATGAAAAACAAAATGTTAAAAAATTCTATAATTTTATTTTGGAGTACAAATCAAAAGTTGCAACTCCAAGTGCAATGAATTGAAAATTCTTGCTGCGTGGCCCCGGCGTTGCACGGGTGCTTCGCGCCTTTAAGATAGTGAGGAAAGTTTCAACAAACTACTCGCCTCCACGGCGGTTTGTGAAGAGAGGCGCTTCGCGCCTTTACTTTTTCCTGCATCAAAACGTCATTCGAATTTTGAGAGGAATAAAGAGAAAGATTCTGTCCCGGTTCCAACGGAAGCGCGAGAGCACAACAGCGACTTTTACTTCCTGCTTATGAAAGAATGACAAATGGAGGAAAAAAAAAACTTATAAATTGATATATCCATTCATTAAAATCGTATAACTACGATATTGGTCGAGGCACATTGTAACGGGGAATTACTGTATGACGAAATAACATGCAATATCTTGTACATTTACGTTGTAGCAACTGATTATATTTGTACGCCAGGGGTTGTTATAACGAACGTCGATTGTATAATTTTGACTTGTTAGACATGTTTTCGGAACTTAGCACGAGAAACATGTTAATAAAGATGGCTTAGCCTGTCTTAATTGCTGAGACGATCAAGCCGAATTCAGCAACCCCTAGGCAAACTTTAAATCTGCCCCCCCCCCCCCCCAAAGGAAGTAAGGAAAAGCAAAGTTATCTCAACTCAAAAACTAAAGCCTCTAAAAATAATGTTTCGTAAATTAAAATTATCAAACGTATGACGAAATGATGACGAGTCATATCATCTCATTTTGTACGTTTTATTGAGCAATGACAAATTGCTATTGATTTTTATTTTAGACCTTTTCAGATTGATCCCGAAGTCTGCAACAGGGCGTCACCTCCCCGTTTTTTCGGGCGGCGTCAAAATCTCGGTGTCAAATTTAAATTCCAATCCTATTGCGAATCTCTCAAAACGCAATGACCCCTGCTTTTCTTCAATCGACGCCCGCTTTGCGTCTTGTTTCCCCCTAACTGATTACCAAGCATGAAAAATATTTTGTTTTCATAAGATGTATGAAAGTAAACATTAGCGAACAATAAGACAAAGATGTTGCCATGCAAAGCAAAATGAAAGAATATTAATATTTTACTTTCAAGAATAATAATTAAAGAAATATAAGGTTAAAGCAAAATTTGCCGCCCTAGACAGCTACCTATTTGGGAAATTTAGGAATTATAATGAATGGAGACAATATACTACTAAAAAGTCAAAATTGAGAAACTGATCTCATCTACATTCCTGTTTAAGACAAAATTCCCGATTTTTTTCTTTTCAACAGATTCAAGGCAAGACAGTAATAGTACGTTTCTAATATATTTTTGGGGGTAAACTTTATCGAGGATTTTTATAATTGGTAGGTATGTACATTAGAATAGAGCTTTTTTTTCCCCTTTCTTCTGAGTCGCTAGAGTACAGAAAAGCTGCGACTGATGAAGACCAACAGAAAGGAGCTATTGTAATCAGAAAGTATCTTTCTAACGCCCAATGCTCTTAAGCATTCGAAATAAATAAACAAATAAATAAAAATAATCCGTGTTTCGTTCTGATTTTTTTTTCTTCTACTTAAGTATATTTTTTCCATGCTTAAGACCCTAAAATGTGCCAATCTGTTAGAAAATGAGATTTGCAAAGCTCGATCGGACAAAATTTAATTTTCAGTAGAAACGTCATACCCTATTGGAGACGGCAATTTCGTCAACTAAGATTCAATCTTATCAAAAATCGATTTAAGAATTCAGAATCAGAAGGAGCTGTTCTGTACTGGGATAAGAAATCTTTCCAGTTTTACTCACTAAAGAAATTTTAGAGGCTATCATTTTCAATAACTGGTGGTGTTTAAGAGCAGATGGTAGGTGTTCAAATCCTTGAAAACAGCACGAGTGTGTACAAGTTAATGCTGTATTTTCAGCAGTTGAGCAGCAGGGCTCAGTTGAAAAAAAAAGGGCAATGTATTTTGATACCACTGCTGTAAATACTAGTAGAAACCTACGTTGTTACAGAAAAATCTTCTGTATTCAGCATGTCGCCACAGCTCATTAGAAGCTGTTATGAAAGCAGTTTTCAGTTGCAAAATGGATACATCCGCTGGTCCTCAATCAGATATTTTTGAAAAATTTCAAGCTGGATGATCTCTGATAGATAAAAAGCAATTCAAAGCAGGTACAGAAGATGAGAATATTAGAAATAAGCAATCTAGACAAATTTTGAAACTTCCTTTGGTGAAATTAAAAAGCGGTAGCCTAGGGACGAATTATAACGAATTAATTGCCTTTTGCTTCATTTTCTTATTGATTCTTCCTTCAAACGTAATTACTTTCGAGTACCGTGAACTATTCTGCCTTAGGCAGGTATACGGCAGTATCTACAAGAATAAGTTTTTGAGATATTTGAAGAAACGCGTTTTTGATTTCCCACAAACATCAAGAAAACATTGAACTTCAAAAATAGGCGATACTATATGTTTATACAGAAATATTTTTTGGTAATAGGTTGAATTTTGATTTTTTTTTCAAGCGCAGAGAGAGGTAAAGCAGATACTGCTGTTTACCTTCCTTTTTCACTCGTAATTGTCATATAGAATTGACTGGCAGTCGGCAGTAACTGCACTGTATGCTACTAACTGTCCAGTATTTAAATATTCGACATCATGCGGGGTAGATATGTTATTACGAAATATATTATTGCATAGTGAACGATAGATTTTATTTAAAAATATACATCAATTCCGTGTATCCACTTGATATAGATTTAATATAAACGAACGAAATATAATTGAGAAATAATAATGAAACTGTATTGTATTATGCAAAACATGAAGCAAACTAGAAGACTCTTCAGCCATTTTTTCCTTCCTTTGGTTTGGGGTCAAAATGTAGCGGCCGAAATGTCGCGGGCCAAAATGTCGCGTGCCCAAAATGTCGCTGGTAAAAAATGTCGCCGGTCCAAAATATCGCGTGCCCAAAATGTCGCCGAGCTAAAATGTCGTCGGTCAAAAATGTCGCCGAGCCAAATGTCGCCGGTCAAAAATGTCGCCTGCCCAAGATGTCGCCTGCCCAAAATGTCGAATGTCGTCGGTCAAAAATGTCGCCGAGCCAAATGTCACCTGCCAAAAATGTCACCGGGCCAAAATGTCGCCGGTCCAAAATGTCGCCTGCCCAAAATGTCGCCTGCCAAAAATGTCGCCTGCCAAAAATGTCACCGGGCCAAAATGTCGCCGGTCCAAAATGTCGCCTGCCCAAAATGTCGTCGGTAAGAAATGCCGCCGGTCGAAAATGTTACCAGTCCAAAATATTGCCGTTCCAAAATGACGCTAAGTGCATAGTACAGATTTAATGTAGCCATTAATTCACAAATTCAATGCAGCTTAATTATGTAGCTCAATTTTACTAATAAGCTTATCACGATATGATAAATACACCTGTTTAGTAATTTGTTTTAAACGTAGCAGTTTAGAAAATTAGCTTAATTTATTAACAAAAATGTACCTAAATTGATTTCTTCTAAAGCTTAAATTATTTCCGTACCGAAATAATGCCATAGTTTTTTCAGGGCTGTACTTAGGACCCAGGGATGCTAAATTTCTTCCTTTTTAATACGATTTTATTAGTTTCACAAGTGGGTTTGTTTGTTTGTATGTATGTAACTCTGAATAACAGATAAAATTCACGTTCTTTACAAACGTAAAAGTAATATATTTAATACCGTAAAATGGGGTGTATAGGAACAGCGGGGTCAATCGGAACAAAACTTCCGGACCGTACAAAGAAATTCTTCATAAATAAACTATTGGGTATTTTTCGCCATGAATTTTTTTTTAGAAAGGTAAGATTATAGGAAGTAGGAAAAAATCAATGTTGTCAATCTGCCAACGCTACTAGCTTCTACGGAGGGCTGCACGTGGCGTGCTAGAAAACATCACATTTTCATAGACTGCAAAACTTCATATGCAAGAACAAACCTTCTTATATTTGAAAGCTAAGAGTGGTATGTTTCAACTATACGTGTATCTGAACAACAGAATACCACATTAGAATTTACATTTTTTATAAATTATGTCATAAAAATGAAGAATTCTGAAAAATGCCATTGGAAAAAAATTTGCGGGGGGAATCGGAACACTTAGTTCTTTTGTTCCAATTCAAACTTATTTGAAGGAAACTGTTTGAAAAATCAAGATTCTAACCCCAATTCTTCTAATCAAGACAAGGACAAGGATTTATTACTGTTTATCCCTTCTCATGAGCAACTAGATCTTAGAATGATAAAAAGTTGCAGATTTCAAACGATTTTTTCTCCAGGAGACTTTTTTTTACTTAAAGTACGAGGGGGAAAGTCACATAGACTTTATGTAGTAAAAATCCAGCCCACAGACAGTGATGAATAAGCGGAAAAATCTTTCAGGACAGTCCCTGAAACCCAGAGATTTCAAGAAACTGAAGAAAAGGCAGAGTTCATCCCAGGAGATGTTCTGAAAAAATTTAAACCAAGTCACAATTGCTAGTTTTAAGGACTAGTACTTATTTGTGGACGACATGAGTGACTTCAATTCATGTTAAAGCTTTGTATTTCAATTCAAAAACATTTCTTAAAATTAATTTTCATTTTTCATAAGTTCAAAATTATTTTGAATTTTGACAAATTATAAACGTTTACTGGTATTGAAATTATACATTTATTTGACGGTAATTATCTGTTCTTATTCTCCCCCATCAGTATTCCTCATGTTTGTGAGACCTATTACAGGTTAAATTGAAAAAACTAAAAATTTTAACAGGTGTTCCGATTGACCCCTATCAGCGGGGTGATTCGGAACACCCATAATTTCCTATATATTTTAATAATAACTGTTCAAAATGTTTTGTCTTTGCTTGGAATATCAAAAGTAAAGCAAGACCGAAGTTTTTACCCAAAAAATCAAATTAAAAAAAAAAATCTTTTAACTGCTTTTTTTACAATCAAAGCTGAAAAGTGTTCCGATTCACCCCATTTTACGGTACCATTATTAATACGAAAAGCTAAACTATATTGTATGTATATGTATAATAAGTGCATTTGCCATTAATTCTGAGTTCGGCATCAATCGTCCACAAAATGTATATTATAAGTGCAAGCAAACTTTGCGGATATTCAAAGGTTTTGAAAATCTTTTTTGAATTTGATTTACTCTAAAAGCATATTTTTTAGTTTTTTAAACTATATTTAGGATTATTTCCTTTTTTTTTTTATCACACAAAGAAATTAAACAAATAAATTTGCTATAAAGGCTTTTTTTTCCCTTTTGCAAAAACGGAATACCGTTTAATTACCACGCAGCCGACAGTTTTCTTCTAGAACATTTTCTTTAAGAGTAGGTTGGAGATGTTTGAAATCAAATTAGGGACGCATTGGAGAACAGAACAGGGCACGCTCGTTCATGGAATTATTGCTTTCTTTGTAACAACTGGGTGGTGGAAGGGGAGGTGAAATGTCAAGAGGAAAAATGGTATCATATTCAACTCCACATTTAAATACTGATTGTAACGAAGGTACAGTGCCATGTCTGAGCTGATTAACGCCAAAAATGAATAAGCATCTAGCCCTTTGTTTCTTGTACTGCAATTCTCAGGACAATTTTAGGCAAATATAATTAAACACTCAGTAAATAATCGCAGTCTTCAACTTTTATAAAATAATCCTTTTATTTACGTATTTACTAAATTAAATGATTTTCTCCGCCAACATCGGGCGAGACAATTTTACAACACCATTTCGTTACATGGCAAATATTCCAACTAACTGACGCTGACTCATTTCAGTTGCCCTTGTTCCTTCTGGAAAAACCCAGCTATGCCTGGAGAAACTCAAAAGATTGTGCAATGCGCAGACCATAAATTAAAAGATAATGATGCAACAAAAAATAAGAAGTGGATAAATTTACGAGAGCTGAATCACCCTTTAAGACCATTCTACAATCAAAATGTTTTCTGAATACTTGCATTACTTCTTGATAGGGATGCACCGATTAATCGGCAATACCGATTAATCGGCCATAATCGGCCACTTTGCCGATTATTAATAATCGGCAAAATTGCACAGATTAATCGACGAAAAAAATATTTTTAAATATAATTTTTTAAAGTATACATTCACTAAGAAACTATGATGAACAATTTTATTAACAATAATAATAATCCTCACAGTTTATATAAAGTTTTTAATGAATTAAATTTCCTATTTTGAATAAATATACACGTAGAAAATGTTGCAACATCTTTCATGTGTCGATACTTTTTCCTTTGTATAGGGCTTTTAAATAACCCCTTTTACAAAGAACAAAAGTCTTGAATTAAATTGTTACTAATAACTGAAAAATCTCAATTAAAAGCACTCCTAAATTAGAGTGCTCACCACAGACTCTGCCTAATTCCTTGTTTTGAAATTTTATGTCTAGTTAACGTAATTAACAATGTGTTAATGTAATATTATTGAAAATAATATGAAAATTGGCTCCAAAGAATTGGATAAAGTTTTGAAATTATTTTGTTAAAACTGGAAAAAAAAAATCTTTTCTCAGAAATAAGTTACTATTTCTAAAATCGAAATTGAAAAAGAAAAAAAAAGTGATGGTGAAATTGGTAGAACTAAAAACAATCATCTTTATCATTAATCGGCTTAGCCGATTAATCGGCCGATTATCAAAAACCGATTAATCGGTAATCGGTAATCGGCCAATTTGCTTATCGGTGCATCCCTACTTCTTGATATAAATCACTCACACAATGAAAAATAAAAAGTTCATTTGCTTTATTAGTTAAAGATTCCGGACTGTTGTGCCGTGGTCTGAATGGCTTTAATCCATACGTTTCGATCGCAACTGTGGCGGTCATCTTCAGTGGGTGTCGTTGATTAATTTGGCGACTGATGCGAAATTTCGAACTGCTGCAAGATTTTAAATTGAAAACGCAGCGCCCTCTACCTTCCGGCTCGGGATTGACAGATGACTGGATGCCAAAGCTTGTTAACTTTTACTTCTTTCTCCTTCTTGTTAAAATTATTTAGGTGTTTGAAAATTTCAATGGCTTCTCTATTCAATCTGGGGAAAAAATTTGAATTCCGTGAAATTATTTTGGCCTCTTTGAATTTTTTATAATGGATTCCATTACTGAAAGTGTGCTCCGCGATCGCCGACTTTTCAGTCTGACTCAGCCGGCAATTTCTCTGATGCTCTTTGATTTTTGTATTAACGCTCCGTTTTGTCGTCCCGATATAAACTAATCCACAGGAACAGGGGATCTTATAAACTCCTGCGGCGGACAACGGATCTCTAGCATCTTTCTCTGAACGCAGCGGGTCGCTGACTCTATTGGAGGCCTTAAAAACCGTCTTAATATTATGTCGACGTAAAAGTCTTTCAATTCGATCTGTGACGTCCTCAACGTAGGGAAGGTAGGCGATGGACTTGACCGGTTCTTCTTTAGGCGTCTTTCTTTCAGTCTTGGGGTGGAAAGCTCTCTTAATTTCCTGTTTAGAAAATCCATTGGCTTGGAAGACATTAGTAAGGTGGGCAAGTTCATTTTATATCGGGGAGACAAAACGGAGCGTTAATAAAAGAATCAAAGAGCATCAGAGAAATTGTCGGCTGGGTCAGACTGAAAGTAGGCGATCGCGGAGCACACTTTCAGTAACGGAATCCATTATATAAAATTCAAAGAGGCCAAAATAATTTCACGGAATTCAAATTTTTCCCCAGATTGAATAGAGAAGCCATTGAAATTTTCAAACACCTAAATAATTTTAACAAGAAGGAGGAAGAAGTAAAAGTTAACAAGCTTTGGCATCCAGTCATCTGTCAATCCCGAGGCGGAAGGTAGAGGGCGCTGCTTTTTCAATTTAAAATCTTGCAGCAGTTCGAAATTTTGCATCAGTCGCCAAATTAATCAACGACACCCACTGAAGGAGATCACCGCAGTTGCGATCGAAACGTATGGATTAAAACCATTCAGACCGCGGCACGGCACAACAGCCCGGAATCCTTAACTAATATTTACACCGGCCGTGAAAGCCTTCATTCTTACATTCAATTGCTTTGCTTTGCTTTATCGATGCTGTGGCGTATCGTCTGAACGCTTCCTATGGGCCAATTTTTTATTTGATTTCGTCTGAACCTTCTTCAGACATAGTAATCACGCTATGCTGAAAACGTTCCATTACATTCTGGTATGTAAAAACTCCCTTAGAAGAACTAGCGGCAAAAACCAATCAGCACTGAATCACATATTGGTACATGTATGTACCAAATTTTATTCCAATTCATGCAGTAAGTTTTGACGTAGAGTCGCTCCCAAAAAATGGGTCACGCAGATACACACTTACAAATTTTCCTTTAAAAAAATAAACGGTAAAATTGAATTCAGCACATGTCAGAACGTGTAAATTCTTCCAAATTGTCAATTTTTCACTGATCCAATACTTTCTTTTACACATTATATGTAGAAGAAAATAAAAACATCTCTATTATAAAATAATATGGATTTGCTTTCCATCAAGTAAGAAATTTTAACAAAAGTCAAATTTCAAACATTGTATATCTGTCTCTCATTTCATTGTTCTTTAACTTCTTTTTTAACACTTAAATTTTCTTTTCGATATCAATTAAACTTGTCTTGGGCTGCTAATCTATTCGTTTTAAAGTTGGTAGATAGCGAGTCACTGTGAAATAAGCAATTGTAAATAAATAACGTACGCTTATTTGAAAACTATTTGTTTCTTGGAAAACGCTCGAAACAGTTACAAGCCGAAAGGGTAAATTTTTTATAGTATTTTTCAAAAATTTTAGTTCATGCTATTGTTCACGCACACGTTCATTAACAGCAATTAACAATCTTTTGCTAATTTGGTGATAAAAAGTCTTTTCGTATATTTTAATTTTTGGGACAAAGTGTATCAATATCGGACCTTTTACATTTTTGTCTGACGACATTTGGACTGGCGACATTTTGTGAACTGGTGACATTTGGGACTGGCGACATTTTGGCCCGCAACATTTTGGACCGGCGACATTTTTTCCCGGCGACATTTTGGACCGGCGATATTTTTGCCCGCGACATTTTGGACTGGCGACATTTTGACCTGCGACATTTTTTCCCGGCGACATTTTGGCAGCGACGTTTTGGACCGCGACATTTTGGGCGTATACCCTTCCTTTTATGTAGTAAAGGAAGTATTGTGATCGCGAAAAAACATTCACTCGAATTTCGGTCTAAATTTTGATTTGCTAACCTCCGAATGAATGTTGAGTAGTTTTTTCAACCTGTCAGCACGTGCATATGTACCTCTACCTAGAGTCCCTATATAGAAGCTTTGCTTCAGAGTCGCGCAATACTTAAAGCGACTTTACCAAATGAGGTTGCTTGCAGAAAAGCACGAGTGAGAATTGGCGCGTAATCGCTCGCTGTATTCTGTCCGGTTTTTTAGTTTGCAAAACTGCTACTTTAGCCGGCTTGATTATTTGGCAAAACACCATACGATGCGAAAACACGTAAAGACACTTTTCCACACATTTTCGAAATATTGGGAAAATTTAAAAGCATAATTTTTTATATTTTGCAATGTTATAGTTGTGATATTTTTTTTATATCCGAGATATTTAAATGAATTCATTAGGAATGTTTCTATTTAATCTTCTTTTTAATGTTTAATTTTACTTTGTGATCTTGATTTTTTTTTACTTCATTCACCCCGGTTTCTAGATTACTTTACAAAACAACATACGATCATGCAGGGGGATCGGATGGTTAGAAGGGGGGGGGGCGCTGCCATTCAATTTCAAAAGTAAAAGGGCTTTTCCCCTCAACTTTTTTAAGCGTTCAAATTAACAATGAATCGAAAAATGATAATGTCGACTTTTTCATAGAAAGAAAGAGCTGACTTAAGTACTGTGTGTTTTACGTTTTCTCACGTAATTTTATTTTATACAAATTAAAATTAAACTTTGAATTGGGGGACGCGAAAGCCCACTGCATCCATCTGCATTTATTGTTTTTAGGAGACGGTCATAAATGTCGTCAAAATTCAACTGGCCATTTCTTCTTCTGTAAAGTCAGCTGTACCCCCCCCTAAGCTGCCCCCTTTTATGGTGCCCGAGGTGCCTACGCATGCGATGCGTAAAGATCCCCTCCCCGTGCTGTATTTATGTATTCCATATTCTGTACCAAAGAGATTCAAAAGAGTTAGTCAGAACGTTTTTCATTTTCAGTTTGCCGAAAATGACACAGAATATAAATGATTTTGTTTACAGTATCATTTTTTGTAATTAAAACAGCGCATTTCTTAAAGCATTGTTAATATATTTTAGATGATCCCATCATGTATTAGGGTGTAACTTTAAAATTGTTACCAATTCTTTTTATAGGATATTTAGTGTAAATAAATTTATAGCTTTGGAAAACAAATGAATCAACTATGAAGCATAAAATATGGAAATAAAGAAAATAGAACGTTTAAGAAAAAGAAAGTTTCAACACCAGGTAGCAATCTTTGAAACTTAAATTTGTCAGATATAAATTCATTTCCACCTTCCCCCAGAAAAAATGTGCTTTAATCTAAGTTATAAAGTCTCAAATTGTATATTTTACGTTTTTTGTAAACAGATAAAGAAGTCACATTTTTTAAAAACTGAAAGGGGGGGGGGACGCTATTTGGAAAAAATAAGACCTTAATGAGAAAAAAAAGTTCCGATGTGAAAGGAATAAGAGAACGTAAATTTAAATCCTCGCACGCAATAAAACCTTGGCGAGCGTTGCTGCCGCCAAAACCTGTCAAGCTAAGGATCCGCTTAACCGAGCATAAAAGCAAAATTAAAAGCAGTAGACTGCTTTTACCGCAGTGTAATTTAGTGAAAATAACAAAATGAATAAATGAATATCCTACAGCCCAGAAATAAACAAGTTATATTAAGATATTAAGCAAATAATAAGTGTAAATCACATGGATGCTTCCCTAACGGAACACAAAAATGAAGATTTAAAAATAAATCAGGGGATTTTTCCAGAAATAATTGCACATACACATAGAGTAAACCTTCGTGCAATGATATTAGTAAGTAAAAGAATGGTGCATAGCTGTATTTCATCGGACGCGTCGTATTTTTGATAGCTTCACGGACGCTCCATGTTATGTCTACGGGAGGAAAATCTGTATTGCCTGCGGCGGTAAACTGAACGCTTCGACCAATGAGCGGACGGTCGCATATTGCGCGACTCAGAAGCTGCGCTTCCATACAGGGACTCTACCTCTACCTAGCAACATATAATCGGCCGAAAAATCTTTTTCGACCACCCCGAGTTAATTACGCTGAGTTTTCTCATGACGTCTGTATGCACGTATGTGCATATGTAATATGTATGCATGTGCGTATGTATTAGGGTATCCCCAAAAAAAAAAAAAAAGTCGGAATTTTTCAACGCATACCCCCTTATTTTTTTTCCTTTTTCATCAAAACAATTGTAAAAAAAGTTTCATGCAATTCGAACAACGGTAACCAGTGCCGACTTGCTTCCGAAAGTGCGAACTAGCACGTTTTCACTAGGCCAAATCGAAAAAAACTTTTTCCGGAAATTCAAAATTTCATGTTGATAAAATGCTTCCCCTATGTCCCCACATGTCCCAAAAATTTAAATATCCAAATTAAAAAATATTTAAGTGCCCCACTCGAGGCATAAAATTCATATTTTTTACAAAAAATAGCTTTTTTTCTATGTATTTTGTAAACAATGAAAGAAAAATTTTGGGAAATCATCAAGACGAAACATATGAAGCATAAAGTATATAATTAGAACTAAGTATAAGTTTTTTCTATCATTTTATATTTATTTTTCCCGCAAATTACTTAAAAGGACGGCTTTTTTCAAGTTTTAAGTTAACTTTTTCCATTTTAAATAGTACATTTTTTTATTATTCATCTGCAAATGCTGATTTGAAAGTATGTTCTTTAGTGATTTTGGAATTTGCTATTTTCTTTAAATATAATTTAAATTAAATAGTTAAAATAGATAAATGGGAAAAAAATATTGACAAATATTTATTTACAACATATATTTACAGCAATATTACAGTAGAGTGAACATTACTGAACATACGTTCGTTTCAATGTTTGCTTATTGCAGTCAAGGGGAACGCAACGTTCCAAAAATTGTTTTTGTTTCCCATCAGCTATTAGCAAACCACGAAAGTCCTGCATCATTTTAACCACTCCTTTCAGCTGTATCATTTACTGCTCCAAGCACTGAGACCATCTTATTTCCTTCAAGGAATGAAATGTTTGTTGAATTTTCGATGAGGAAATTAACATTTAAAATCCATCGTATTGTTAAGTGCCCGAGCAGAGAGAATTGGAGTTGTGCAAATACGAGAACATATAATTTTAATGACATCTATTGACGGACATTTACATGGGTTAATCTTGCAGCCAACTCGACTGAGCAAAATAAAAGTAAGACGTATAAATGAAGTCGAAGAAATAAGAAGAACAAACTAAATTCCTGCAAACACATTTTATAAAGTGAATTAACCTGCATATAGCTAGTTGCATTTCCTGATGATAGAACGGCGCACAGTGGGGTATTTGTATGAAAATCCTGGCCAAAAGTCGAAAATGCAAACTTTACTCATTAGCTTTGACTTTGAACGTTAAAAAAGGTAGATAAACCTGGTGTCATGTGACAGTATTCATTTTACACTGAAATTAACCAATGAAGCTTACCAGCAGTCAAAACTTAGTACTTTCGGCTTTCGGTTATCATTGATTGCGTTTGCAAAATTTCACTAAGTGACTCCGTTGCTTTATTTTCGCATTAGAAGTAACTATAGTGGAATAATTTACAATGGAGGGTGTTCGGCAAGGCTTGTACTCTGTTCTTCATCATTTTTTATTTATTTTACACTTCTAATTTTTTTGTGAATGTGTTGCTTAAACCTCACAAAAAGTACATCTGTTTTTTTGCAATTCTTTTTGTAAGTGAAGGTTTTTAAACGTGTTGTACTCATTTGTACCACCTGCAAATTGTACCTACGATAGTTCAGAATGTCTATTTTGAGAATCTGAAACTAACTCTTGCTCGATTTTGCTCGAAAAAATATTAATTCCATAAATAGAGCAGGTGGTCGTTTTCATTTATTTTTCTTTCTTCGGCTGTTTCAGGTCCGCTGGCTTCCGTCATATCAATGTCCCGAAAACAACTGCATGAAATTATACTTGAGTCTACAAAAAGGTCCTTCGGCGCGAAAATCAAAGAATTAGTTACAAAATTAGCTGAAATTACTAACTGCCCTTACGAAAAACTGTCAGAATTTTAAAAAATCATTAACAGTTTCAAAATTAGTTACTCTCGTAAATGGAAGGCAAGCTGTACAACCAAGATGTTTTGAATAGGCTCTTGTTAACATCTGACCCATTTCTGAGTAGCATTAGATCCCCTAACGTGAAGAGAAAAAGGCAACAGATATCAAAGGAAGTCTTAATTTTTTTAAAACCTTTTTGTTTTGAAGATGGTGATTATGATGAAATGTTGTAGTCACTCATCACCGTTATCCCTCAAATGTTTAAAAATAGAAAACGTCCATTTTGTGGTCTGCCTTAGTTTTTTGCTTTCTTTATTACGTTGAATGACTGACATTTATTAAATATGCATCTAAATATCATTCATCGGTTGTTTTCTTTTTATAAATCCAATCTAGTTCATACTGGTACAACTTTTATTGGTAGCATTTGTGTACTCCGAGTTAGAATTCTTTTCGCAATTATTTTTACAGGAAAAATTAATACGATGATCTTTAAATTTGTCAGTTTTGATTTTTAGCGATCTTTTAGGGTCAAATACCCGTCCGCGGCATGGAAAAAAAACACGTACTCGTCTTCAAGCTTCTAAATACTGAGAGAGAATATAATAAGTTGCAATTATACGAATGTATTAAGGAATATTCCTGAAAATTTATTACTAAAAAGTTAGTTCGAAAAATAGAGTAGTAGATTAAACCAGGTCGATCAACCACTGTTTTTTTTTGGGGGGGGGGGTTGGGGAGGGTTAAATACTAATTACATTTCTTCAAAAAAATGCATCAAATCAAATACGCTTATTTTGTTCACTTTCCTCCCAAAACTCACCCCCCCCCCTTCCGTCAGCGACTGGCAAGCAGCCAACAGCTATACGTAGCGAGTTAATAGGTGAAACTTTTTATTTCACTTCTTTATATAAAAAAAATTCATTATAAATCAAAGAAACAAGATAACTTCACCGTTTTTGCTTTAAATGAAGGTGAAATGTTTAGATTATATCCTTGAAACGTTTCAGACCCATAACACGATTAGATTCTCGGATGCATGAATTTTAGTTTACATTGATTAAATAATTGAAAAAAGTCGAAAAAGAGACCTTTCTTTGAAAAATTCTATAAATTCGGTAAATTACGTTAGAACTTCAAATAATTTAGGCTTTTAAAGAGATTGATTTGCTCTAAATGATGATGCTTTGTTTTTTTTTCCTGCGTTTACTAGGAGCCGTTTTACGATCGTAAACTCCTAGAAATCTGAAACATGGATTAAACATTGAATACCTTTTTTTCTAAATTAAATTTTAAAAATCGAGCTTCAAGTTACGACACCTGACCTTTCTGACAACTTGTGTACCAAGTTTCATAGCTGTAAGTATGATAGCTTGGCTGTACAACGCACAAACACACAGAAGGATATTCCCTTCAGAAGAGCGAAAATTCCGAAATAGTTTTGGCCAGGATTTTCAGTCAAATACCTCACTGTGCGGCGGCCAATCAAATGAAAAGAAAGTTCGACGAAAGGCACGCGCGTGTCTATGATCGGGAAATGCGTAACAAGCAGAAAAATTTGCATTGTGACCTTGCAAGAAGAATAAGCGAACCAAAATTTAAATAAAATTACAAAATATATTTTGGAAAACCCAACAATGAGTCATCAATTTTGAGCCTAGTAAACAAAGACTGGCTTTAAACTGATATGAAATTATCAATTGTTTTCTCTGCAAAATAATACATGTAAAATTGCAGGTAACAAATGCGCGATATGAGGAAGAAACTAAACTATTAGTTACTTCCTCTCCCCATTTTTTTTCGTTTCGGCTCAGTACACAAGTACTAGTTTACTATTTCAAGCACAAGTCGGCATAATCTATAATTTTTTGAATTACAATAAACATTTTCGACAATTATATTGATATTAAACAAACACTGAAGCTGAAAACCAACGTAAATAAAGCACAAATTAGGTAGAAAGTACAGCATGTACATCACAGTGCATGCTTTACTTTCCACCTAATTTGTACCACCCTATTGCACACTCTAGAAAAAAGCGTGAAGCAAACATGGGGTTTTCTTTCTTTTTTATAATACTTTTGAGGGATTATGAACTTTATTGTATCGCAAGATATAGGCATATTATTATGAAAAGTTCTATTTTTAGGGTGAACTTTCTTTTTCTGCACATGTGCCAAGAAAATAATAAAAATTTTAGGATTTTTAGGACATAGTTCAAAACTTTAAGAATTTTTTTTCAATTTTAGGACAACTCCTCTAGCCCTGCTTCACACTACCGCAATCAAAGAAACGGACGCTATTCACACGCTGGAAGAAAAGGTTCAAGCTTAGCTCATACAATCCCGCTTAATTTATACATAATACGATTTCAGCACGTAAAAGGTCGAATTTTTATCTCATATATATCAGTTTTTAAAGGGTGCTTTTTGGAACATGTGGATTCTGTGTTGGGTGCAAAACATTTTATCGAACACATCAAAAGAAACGCAGCTTGAGTAATCCATTTTGAAGCGAAAAAGAAGCTAGAATACATACTCTCGATGCCACTCGTAAATAGCCTCGATATTCCCAAACACTATTTTATCTTTTCCATCTTTCAAATCATCTGGCACAGGAATGTCTTCATTTCTCATTAATTGTATGTAGCCCTGCAAAATACATCAAATTATACAATCAATATATACATCCTTCTTGAAAGGAATAAAAGAATACTAACCAGGAAAATACTCGATCATGGAGTAATGATTTTTTTTTAATAAATACCAATCGAAAGAGCATTGTAAAACATGTTTCTGGACGCATGCGTTTTTGCCCTCGCTCCCCCGTTATCGAAATATAAGGTCCTGAAGTCAGATGAATTTTTTTTGAAAAATTGCCAATTTTAGCGAGTTGTAATGAAATCGGGAAGCTGCTGCGCGATTTACTATTTGCGTCTAGAGAGAAACCAGATTCCCATTTTTGGTCATCTGCAAAGCTTGTGAAAGACGGCTTTACAATCATCTTTTACTTTACTTGTGTGTGTTAACGCAAAAAGCTACTATCAAGCCTATGACGTGGAAAGCAGAGAGCTTTTTGAGGACGAAAAACAACTTTAAACAACATCAAAATTCAATTTTATCCCATTATTTGCGACAAAAGCAGGACCCTTGTTTTAGGGGACCGGGAGGTGACAACGGAACCTCCTATTTTTTTTCTGCAGTATGGGGGGGGGGGGGGATATTTAGTTTTTTTATTGTAAGAAATGCAAATATATTTTTTTTCAAACCAGTTTTCCTTTGGTGGGTCCCTTATAACTCAAGGTGAGTTCCCCTCAACATTTTTGTAAACTGCATCACTGGGTATGTTGGAATGGTTTTTGTTGCTTTTCGATAAATAAGTGTTAATTATGTACTCTTTGACCTCTTTGACCTTTCCCTGTAACTTTTTAAAGGGACGAGACAGGATAAAAGCGTATTTCAGAATTTTTAGTGTATTTTAGGTACTAAAAAGTTACACTAATTTCAGTGATGATTTATTGTTTTTGAAATATATTATAAGTATTTCTTTATAAAGTTCTTATAAGTATTTCTTTCGGGTTGTGATCAAAAGTAATTTTTTTACTTCAGACGATATAAATTAAATAAAAAGCTCTAATCAAGAAATTTTAATCTGCAGATTAATACAAATATAAATCATAGATACAGTATATAAAATGAAAAAGGTCTGTTGAAAGTCGAAAATTCGAAATATCATTCAAATCAAAAAGTCAAATGTGGGAGTGTGTTGTCCTCACCGAGATCTTTCGATCAAAAAAAATATTCGCATCGCACTATGCACTTAAAAACTATTGCGGAGGGGGGGGGGGGGGGCAGAAGAACAGACCAATAGACAGACTGACAGGTTCACAGTTTTCGCAGTGCAAAACCCAACTTCCCTATTTTAAATTTTTCTGTGTATTTAATTCTTTTTATTAAGTTGTGCTTTTTCGACTTAATTGTTTTGAGCATTTTTTTTCAATGCATCAGGCCTTCTTTCATGATTTTTTTCACCTATTTTCTACTTTTACAGAAAAGTAAGCTATAACGTGTATTTATTTACAATTTTCTTAGTTTTTTCCTACCCGTTGAACACACAGAAAAACTAGTAAAAGTTATTCCAGTGTTTTTAAATAGTACGAAATTAACATGCAATTTGTTGTACATTTACGTTACAGAGACTGTTCGCGACAGTGACCAGTTTTTATTAGAACGGCATGAGATTTTATAATGAACGTCGACTCTATTAGTATTTTGTAAGAATGAAAATAACTATTTACCTCTACACTTGATGTAATTTCCGACATAGAGATAATTTTGCAGCTATTGACATTTACAATTCGTTTTCTTTTTAAAATTTTTATTTTTTTTCTCGATTTCAAATAAAAAAATTAAATGTCTTTGCTAACAGTGGGCATTATTAAGAAACACGGGCAAAAAAAATTAACTTATAAAAATTAACACACATAACTTAGTTCAGTAAAAAAAAAAAAAAAAAAACTTAAAATAACTGAAATTCTAAAATGTATTGTTATCATGCGTAAAAAGATAAAACTTTAGCTTCGTTATAAAGTTTTCACTCCTCTAGATAAAGCTCTCTGCTTTCCATATCATAGTCTTGATAATCATTCTATATTTTTGTGCACACAAGTAAAGGGTTAATGCGAAACATCTTTTACTTTCTTTGCAAATGACCAAACATGGAAATGATGAGATTCTCAGCAAGTGGCAAACGGGGAAATCGGAAGGTAGCTTCAATTTCTTGCCAAGTCTTCAAATTTGGCGACTTTTCGGCCGACTTTACGACCCCTTAAATCGAAAACGAGGAGACGACGGCACTTGATGTTTGGGTCAAACACATGTCCAAGTATGCTCTTTTGAATGGTACCATTTTAAGCTTTTTTCATGATTACTTAAGTCGAGTACTTTCCTGGTAAGAAAAGAATATTAAACTTGAGCTATTCATTTTTTGCCTTAGAATAGTTTAAGGAACAGTTTTGATGAATGAGACAAGAAGGAAGTGTATTAGTGTGTGTTTTGACATTTAATACTGCTTTTCGGAAGGTAAAAGCACAAGGGAAAAATAAATAAATAAAACGTCATTATTTTTAAAGTTAAAATGAGGTCAGATAAAAGAAATTACATCAATAAAGAAGAAGTTTTCTAGTAAATACAGCAGAGAACTATTTTAATGTTGCAATTATATAAATATCTACAGCAATGAAAAACGTTCAAACCACACTTGATCCTAAACGTGACTCACAATTTAGTTGCTGACGGATTACACACAACTTAAGCTTTTAACAGACACACTAACAAGAAAAGAATTTCTCCAGTAGCAGATTTCGGGAGGGTCACGTGACCTTCCCAAAAGGTAAAACTAATTTAACTATCCTATTAAATAATTTTCGATACATTTTTTCAGCGAATTCATAATGTTTTTCAAACTATTATACATTAGGGTGGCCAAAGAAACACTTATTTTTATTTCCAAAATGCAATAGCGCGGAAAAGTTGCGAATTATGAAGACAAAAAGAAGAAAAAAAATATATCGAAATCTGTTGATATCTTCTGGTCGCGAATAAGACCAAAAGTTTGGCAGAAAATGAAAAAACTTCATTTCAGCGATTTTTTTTTTTTACATTTTTGAATTAGATGCTTTCGTAATGTAATAGAGCGGAAATGTTGCTAATTGTGAAGATAAAAAGGGGAAAAAAATACCGAAATCCATTGATATCTTTCGGTCGCGCATAAAGCCAAAAATTTGTCAAAATATGAAAAAAACTTTATTTTTGCGTTAGAATTTTTTGAATTAGATGTTTTCGCAATGCAATAGTTTGTAACGTTTTCTAACATAGCCTAAAGACATCATGTTTTGATCAGTTAATATCTTTCGGTCGCGCATTAACCCCAAAATTATCCAAAATGATAAAAAAGTTACATTTTTAAGCGTTTTCAGTTTTTAATGAATAATTAATTTTTAAAAGAAAAAAAGTAGTAGTTCTTCAGACGAACTGACAATAAGTAGAAAAACTATCAGGTTCAGTCGATGTTTTCCAGTTGCGAAAAGTCTAAGAAACTCTCATGCGCAGACGTCGGGCAGCAATCCAGTCAACGTCGCTCGCCTGGCTACGGCTCTCTTCCACTTCATCACCGACTTCTTTGAACCACGTCAGCTGTCTGCCTATATTGTTTTCTCAGTCTGTGTTTCTGTGTAGTAATCGCAGTGTATTATTTAGCTTACTCTCGCTGTTTTCATTTTGAAAATCTTCCGTAATGATGGAGTTTTCTCCTGTGTGTGGACTGAGTGATTTAACGAAAAAGTTATGTAATTGCCGGGCCAAATACAACAACAGGACAAATATTTGGCTGCCCCACTTTTGGTACTCCAAAAGAACTCCCATCAAACAAGCCGTCCACTGACGAGGAAGGTTTAATTTCACACTAGAAATTAATAATGGTGTCTTCGCCAGGAGGCAGTTTGTTTGATGGCAGCTGGCTGGGGTGTTCCTCTCCTCTACACTCCATCCCCGTCTTCCTAGGACCACGCCAGCTCTCTGCCTAGATTGTTTTCTCAGTCTTAGAAAAGTGCTCAGCTTGAAACGCATTTACTGCCATCCTTTCAACATACGATAGCACATAAAAGCGGATCCTCCCGGCATTATTCAATTCATAAAAGCAATCTTCGAAAAGTTTTGATCTCCAGATCTGTTACTGATCTTAAAAAGCCGCTTGAATGTGGAAAGCGTAAAAATGCAAGCTCGCACAATTAACAATCGCCGTAGTGATCACAAAACACTCTTATTTAGTTCAATCTAGCTGTTTTGATTTTGCTTCTAGTCTTCTATAATGATAGTTTTCTGCTGTGTGTGAGCTCGGTGATGTAACAAAAAAGTAACATAATGGCCGGGCCAAAGAAACTAATAACGAGACAAAGATTTGACTGCCCCATTTTCAGTACTCTAAAACAACTGCCACCAACCAAACTGCCTACTGGCGAAGAAACCATTATTAATTTCTAGTGCCAAATTAAACCTTCCTTGAGTACAGCACCTAATGATGTCCTCGCCAGTGAACGGCTTATTTGATGGGAGTTCTTTTGGGCTACCAAAAATGGGGCAGTATTTGTCTCGTAATTAGTTTCTTTGGCCCGGCCACTACGTGACGTTTTTGTTACATCACCGAGCTCACACACAGCAGAAAACTATCATTATAGAAGACTAGATGCAAAATCAAAACAGCTAGATTGAACTAAATAATAGTGCACTGCAATCACTACTGAGGGACGCAGACTGAGAAAACAATATAGGCAGACAATTGACGTGGCCCTAGGAAGACGGGGAGGGAGTGGGGAAGAACACCCCAGCCAGGGGCGTTCCAGCAGTGACATGTTTGGATTGCTGTCCGACGTCTACGCATGAGAGTTTCTAAAGCTTTTTCGCAACTAGAAAACATCGACTAAACCTGATAGTTTTTTTTAAATCTTATTGTCAGTTCAGCCATTGGTAGTATCAAATGCAATTTCAAAAGCAATCATGGCTTTAGAACATAACAGCAACTGTCTCGAAATTCGAGAATTGTTTCTGAATACTTCAGTATAAAATCCCTCAAAGTAGCATAAGGAGCTGCCTTCTGGCAGCCTGTTCGTTTACATTCAATCTCTCTTTTCTGTAAACAGAATTCATATTCAAATTTCCCCCCAAAATTACATTGAGATTAGTCTTGCGGGCCAAAACACATACGAAATTTAAATGTATTTCAATTTCATCTTCATATCACGAGAACAAGAAAAAGAAGAGGTAATTTCAATTAGTTTTTCTACTAGTAAAAGCAGAGTCAAAAGAGAAGATTTTACATTTTTCTGAAAGTTCTACCTAGGAACTAAAATAAATTACAAGTATTTTATTTGTTAACAAGTGAAAAATAAAAACAGAGAAAGTTTTTTGAATCGTTGAGCTTTTGCAGTAGCTTGATAGCCACGAAATCGCTACTGGAAGGTTTACAACAGCACATTTAAAGATACTTTTTTTCCTCCTTGCAATGGGGCTGTGTTAGAGGTTTTACCTTTTCCAGACCTAGTGCAATCCTCAGATTAGGGGATTGCATCCATTCGTTCACGCGGCACAACTATCGGCGAATGCCATTGTCACGAGAAACTGCACCACGAAATTAATTTTGCCAAAAGTACTCCAAGCCAAATGAGTACTCGAGGGATTTTTTACATGTCGCATACTCATGCAACATGGCCGCTGTCGATTTTCTGCATCTTAAAAACACCACAGACTAGAGCCAAGTTCAAATTTACATCTTTAGACGTAAGAGACCAACGCCTACCCACTAAGCTTCGCTGTCGGCATTCAAAACAAACTAAAAAAGGTCGAAATTCCAATTCGTGTAGTTTCAGCACTGTCAAAAAAATGTGTTCTCTCAATCGGTACCAATATTTAAAATGCGCGAGTAAGCTTTTACTACTAAAATAGCGAAAGGACGCAAATTGTCTTTTTATTTATGAATCCTGTTTTTCAACGAAGATGAGATCGGCTTAAGGAAATCAACGATCAATTTTAAATTTATTTACATTTTTACTATTCATTTCGCAATTGTCTTTTTGCCGAATTCAGAGAAAAAGAAAAACCACGTGAAATTGATTTGTCGGTATTGTCCTAAAGCACTTGCACGCAAGTATTTCAGAGAGATAATTAAATGAAGGAAAAGTATCAAAAGTTGTCAAAGAAAAATATTTCTGGCAGAAATAGTGGTGCCAAAAATAAAGCAAGAAATTGATAATCCAAAGAAAAGTGAAAAAAGAAAAACATATAAAACTAAGCTGGAGTTTTAAGAAGCAACAAGGAAACTCAAACACATAAACGTGATGTGTCAATTATTGCTTACTTCTGCGGTGAAAATTTTCGAGACAATTGGACTCACTGTCGGGATCGTGTCAAGTATCAATCAGAAAACGACTGATTGCTTCATTTGCGAAGATTCTACCATATTATTTGTGCTTTTTATTCAACGTTATTATATTATTGACGGGGTACTGGACCAGGGGTTTGCTCGGCCCTTGGTCTGGATCAAAAGAACAGAGTGCTCTTCAGGGACCCATCCCGGTTAACCACGAGGTGTGGTAGCTGACACTTGTTGATGGGCCAGCATTGAAATATGCAGCAATTTGCGGAAGAATCGCACGTTTATAGATTCTCGTCTGTCGTCATTCTAGCATTATCTTTTTCTGGCCTCAGCGATGTCGTAGATTCGATGTTTCACTCGATTCCCGATACACTCATGAAATTGTCGTACGTGTTTCATCGCTACCTCGGACCCATCTCTCATGCGCCAACAATAACACCACGTTCAAACTCACTAAAATCTTGATAACCTGTCATTGTAGCAGCAGTAATCGGTCGCAGCGTCGTACTCTGATTGGTTCCAGGTTTCTTTATTGGCATGCGCATGCCTGTACCAGTTTATTTGGCTCCCTGCAGAGCATTTTCTCTCTCTTTCCTATCCTGGCTGTTTTTCTGTAAGAATGTTTGCCTACCGTATAAACGGGCCTTATGGCATGCGTGTTGAGCTAAATCGGACTTCCACCCTAATGGCGCTAGTAAAAACGGAAGCCCTACCAATTCTGCCTTGAATCCGAGTAGATGCATCTACTCGAGCTCGGATACCCGAGTGGTACTAGAAACAACAACATGTTTTACTACAAAAGGGGCAAACTGCCGTTCATATCTTTGTTAATCACGAATTTTTTTTTTCAATTTTTTATTCTACTAAACCGTAAAAGTTGAAGAGCAGAAAAAAGCTTGATTGAAAGCCAAACGTTTTCGCAAAATATCGATAAAAACAAAGAGAAATAGAGGGTTAACAAATTAAATGTTGAACCCTTCCCCCCCCCCCCCCCCAAAAAAATAAATAAATACAATGTTTCGAAGGAATAGTCCGATTTGTAAATTGCTACCAATTATTAAAAAAATTAAATTAAAAGTACTTCTAAATTGGAGTGCACACCGCAGACTCCCACTCCCCTTTTTTTGAATTTATATGTCCAATTAACATAACTAACAATGTGTTAATGTAATGTTATTGACAATAATATGAAAATTAGTTTTAAGAAGTTTGATAAAATATCGAAATTATTTTATGAAAATTAGGAAAGTGGGAAAAAAATTTCTCTCGGAAATAAATTATGTACTATTTCTAAACTCGGAATTGTATAAAAACGGTGATGGTAAAATTGGTAGTATTAAAAAAATCATCCTTGTCATTTATCGGCTCAGCAGATTAATCGGCAGATTATCAACGACCGATTAATCGGTAATCGGCCAATTTGCTTATCGGTGCATCCCTAATACAGCTTCTTCCAGACAACTGGCAGCACAGTGGTCAACAGCTACAGGTGTTTTAATGTGTGCTTCATCAATTCGTAGACGTCTGCTGCAGCGTGAACCTTCGCGCAAGGATTCTTTTATACAGGATACCGCTCACGCTAAACCATCGCCGCCTGCGGCTAGAGTGCATTATCAAACGTCACAGTGAACGAACCCCTGGGGCCCTACTCTCATTGTATCGTCAATATAGTCTATACCGAGAATACGGGTTTTTTGTGCCCCGTGACGTCACATCTCGTGAGACACGAATAATCGCTAATCTCAAAGCCACTTCTAATTTAAGGTATCTAGAATCGCGCCGAGAAGTTTACGACAGGGTAAGAAGACGTGAGTTGTGTTCCTCGGCAGTGAGAAGCTGTTTGTTTATTCCATTTTTTCTCAACGCGGGAGTGTGCCATAATGTTTATAAGTTCTGAAAATGTGGTTTAGTATGTTTTTACATTGAGAGTTAAGATTTTTTCTTTATTTTGAGTTTGAATTTTCGAGAGGCATCCATTTATCGGCAGTAATTGGAACTCTGCAACTTTGCCGATTATCTATAATTATCTTATTTTACTGATTAATTGGCCAAAATTTTGCAAATTGAAATTACTTTAAGGTATGCCCAAAACTTGAATTTATATATCTACTGAACAAGGGTGTCGATATAACCCGGGGGGGGGGGGTACATTTTCTTTAATAAAATGAGCTCTTTACTCAAATTCTATTTTCTATCAGGGGTGGGGGGGGGGAGCATTTTGTTTTTATCGTATCGTATTTAAGTTTAATTTTTCCTCACAGAATAATTAAATCATCGTTTTTCAAGTCTTAAAATGATAGAAAAAGCATAAAACATGAATTTGTTTCTTTCAATTCTGAAATATGCATTTTTAAATGCATTTTGGAAAAAATATCCGCAGACATGTGATTTAGGATCTCCACTTTTCTCTTATGAATTGCCCCAAAAACAGGGACTTGTACTTAATATTTAGAGAGTGAATATATATCTTTTATTGCAAAAAGCAAAATTGAGTCTATCAAAATCATTGCAAAAAGCGCAGCACATGCAGTAATTTTTACCCCTCTCAAAAAACAAATGTTTTAAATACACGTTTTGAAAAAGTGATACCTAGACACAGGGCACGACTTTGTAGGACGTTGAGCACGAGCTTTATGTGCTGCCCCCCCCCCCCAAATAAAAACAATATAATGAAGTAGTAAAATATTTTGAATTTCAAGTTTTCGAAAGAGTATTTTTAAATGTATTTTTTATCTTGTCATAGTGCGGTATGAAATTTCTCCATTTTAAAAACTTTAGATGGATTTAAGTCCCCCCCCCCCGAACGTTGGTGCCATGGGCCTGTGCCCCATATACATATGCCTTAATTTTGCCCTGCCCAGACATGTGATTTTTCTTTACATAGCATTTAAAGACTGAAAATACAACTATTATTGCGAAAACAAAAATGAGTAACGCAAAAAGGGGACTTTTACTTACAGCCTGAATTTTAAACTATTATTGCGATAAAGTGAAAATATTGCTTAAAACAAAGTCATGAAGTTAAATGATTTAATTTAACAAATATTTTTAAATATTAGTGTTATTTTTTTAAGCATTTATAAATGTTTTCATGTTCAGTCGAAGCATTTGATACATTGAGATGAATTCGTATAATTTATTTCGACACTTTACTTCGCTTGCGCTTGTATGCTCGTATGTGTTGAAAAGATGTACTAATTGCGATTTAAAATTCTAATATCTTTAAATTCCTGAAACACAACATCTTAAACTTCCCGAATGCTTTTAATATTTGGCTCTCGAATCTTTTTACCATCTATTTCGGATGCTAAGCTGAACCAGAAAGTTAAAGCAAAATGCACGCGCGAATGAGATATACTATCATTTGATTGGTCAATCGGTTTTTCCTTCTCGATACGCGGTAGAAGGAGAGAAAATTCTCGCTTGGGCACATTAGGGCTTTCAGATTAGCACAAAATTTGACAAGCGACTACTTTTTCGGCAATTTTTGCTTGTCGTGAGGGAGTAATAGACGTCACTGGAAGTTCCAGGAAGTTTCAGAGTAGGGCCCTTGGAGTCATGTTCTGGGGTGTCATATCATCACGGACGATCTCAGTTGCTACGAATTGTGGGTAACCTGAACAGCAACCGGAACATCAGTGAAATTCCACAGCCCCAAGGCTTTCTTCCTTCAAGGCTTGCCTGGAGCTGTATTTCAGCAGGATAATGCCCGCTCTCATGTCGCTAGGACTTCAATCCTGCTTTGCATCGCAGCAGGTGCAGCTTCTTCCTTGGTCAGCGTATTCCCCGGATATGTCGCCGATCGAACATGTCTGGAATTTCGTTGGTCGGCGTCTCGTTTGTGATCACCGTCTTGTTGCTTCTACAGACGAACTTTGGGTACGCATACAAACAGAATAGAATGCTCTTGATCAGGCAGACATTGAAAATTTGTTTCACTCCATGCCACATCGCGTAGCAGCACTTATTGCAGCGCGTGGTGGCTACACAAAATACTAATTTCAATATTTGTTTATTGTTTGTTGGCTTTCTATGTTTAATTATTTATTTGTACCACTATCATTCAGATGTGTATTAAGGTATGTCACTACGTTCGAAGCCCTTTTTTCAAAATACCTTCGAATTATGGTATTTTTTTACTCATTTCATATTAATTGACCTTAAAAAAGATAAAAATGGTAGAAAATATTTATATATAGCTATACATTTTGAAATAAACCATTTTCTTGAGCATTTAATGATAAAAATCAATATAAACGAGGGAAGTCCCAGAAGACAGAAAAATGAAATGTAACCATTCATATTTTTTACATGTGTAAAATAAGTCATTTTCTTCAAGATAGACTATTATCTAAGAGAAATATCAATTAGATTTGAAATTATAAAACTATCAAATATATATACCTGATTTCGCGTAAATTCATCAAGTCTATTTACAATAAAAGTACTAAAAAGCAATCAAAAGCACCATCATATTAAAAGATAATAGTCTATCTGAAGCACCATAATGTAGGGAAGCTATATCCAAATTTTCAAACAAAAATAGCTAAAACTTTTTTAATTAGAGGCTCCTGCGTTGCTCAAAATAACGAAAAAACTGATTTTCGGGAAAATGCATTTAAAGTATAAGTATCAATTTATTGACTAAAATTTGAAATCAATTATTTTCAAAACTCTCCACATTTATATTGGACAACTTCTTTTTCCTCAAAACATGTATTTTTTCTCTTTTTACTAGCTTTTAGTTTTTCACTTTTTTCTCCAACTTCCGGTTGACAAAGCAGACGAAAACTCAACTTCCGGTAACAGTTTTGTTTTCGGGTCATTATAAAAAACAGCTGTAACTTTTTTAAAATGCTTTTTCTGTCCATTTAATATAAAGGTAAGAAATCAAAAAGGCACAATCGAGCTTCTTCAAGCAAATAGTAGACACAATGGAGTATTTCCTTGTTAAATTGAGAAACTTTCTGAAGTTTCCTTCATATAAATTTTTATGCCTACCTGAAGGCAAAAATCATCGTTTTACGAAATATCTCGAGAATCTTATATACGAAAGCTCAAAAAATTAAAAAATAAGAGAAAGTACAGCTTCAAAATTAAGGTACGTCAATGAAACTTAGCACATTGTAGGAAATTATTTGAATTATGCAATTGAACTCCTTTTTGCGTGAGAAAAAAAGTTAATACCGTCAATATTATTGAAAATAAAATATTTTTGGTTTTTACAGTTCATTTAACAGTTAATTATCATGACTTTTAAAAAGTTACTGTAAACCGATAAATGACCCTATTCCAAAGATCACAAATGCATGGAACTTTTATGTTTGCATTAACTAGTTTAAAAAAATAGAAAGACTGAAAAGTGCAACATTTAGCATTTGTGTGAATGGTGTTGAAGTTGGCCAATTTTAAATTGCAGGTAACTCCTAAAATAAAAAAATAGGCCAAAAAACTTCAGATAGCTCTATATACACATAAAATGAACCTGTGTATCAAATTTTATAAAAAATAATTGGCATTTGCGACAAATTTCATTTTATTTGAATGATCTTTTTCATGCATTTTCATTTTTTACAAACAGCAGCATTACAAGAATGATTTTTTTTTTCTTCTATATTTGGAATAATTATGTGTATATGTATACGGGGTGTTCCAAGTCAACCTTCATGACCTCTAATTCCTCAACCGTTCGTCCTAGATGCATACTTCCAGTTGCAAATTTGCTCGAAATGAGGTAGAGAGTTAAAATATTGAAAGTTAGAAGCGAAAAAATAATTCAATCAAAAAATACGAAATCTAACTTTTTATAGGGACTCCGGGTCCCCAAACTTATATTAAGGGAAAGAATCTCCATTGAAAAATAATACTAACACAAAAAAATAACATTTGTGCGATCAAAATTCGCGGAGATATTCGAGTTTTAAATGCGCAATAAAAAGTTAGTTTTTTTTATTCCTTAACCAATTATTTTTTTCGCTTCAAACTTTCCATATCTTAACTCTCCTCCTCATTTCGAGCAATTTTGCAAATGAAAGTATGCATCTAGGACGAACGGTTGAGGAAATAGAGGTCATGAAGGTTAACTTGGAACACCCTGTATAGTATACAGTATTTTTTTTTTCAAGATTTAATACTAATGCAAATTTTTTATGTGATTCATTGCTATAATTTACATCTGCCACGTTTGTATGCTTAAAAAGGTAGATAAAGTGTCAAATTTAAAATGTTCTTAGGAAAATAATTCGAAGTCACAATTTACTGAAATATAACGTCTCACAATTTGAAACAATAAATTAAACTTTTCTACTAACTAATACGTTTTACATGCTTCAATTGTTGAAAAGGTAATTATAAAGTAATTTTCCGTTTAAGTCAGTCAGAAGGAGAGATTCAGCTGATGTTAGAAAATCTTCAAGTTGACACAGAAAGTTGTAAAATTCAAAACTAAATAGAAAATCATCTTCTTGACAAGAAAAAAAATCACATTGACTTTTACAAAAACAATAAGAAAAAATACCAATAGTAGAAATGTATGTCATACGTACATCAACTATTAGACCTAAATCTCTCACATAGTCCCTCTCCGTTTCCACCAATTCTTGTAGAACATACCTAAAAAAAGTTAACTATAAGAACCGTGAATATGTAAGTCAAATAGTTTACAAGTTCATTGCATTAAATAGGGGAGACCGGGGTTAGTTGGCATAGTTTTTACTTTTCGATTTTTCTAATTTTTTCTTTAGTACTTACGGTACAAGTGGTTTATGCCTTGATTATTTATCATATGGTAACTTCTTGGCTACAAAAAAAAAAAAAAAAACACTAGAAACATCATCTTAAATTTACTAGGAAATTAGTAAAAAATGTTCTTCGTAGGCGCTTCAAGAGTGCCAATTTACCCCAAAATCGGGGTGAGCTGGCAGATGCATCGGGGTATGGTGGCATAGGGCTCATTCCACGTCAAATCGCCTAATTTAAATAGTCGGCCGTGCCGTCATGTCTCGGATTTTGTTCAATATTTTTTTACGAATAGATACCTATGAGATAAACTCAAATTAATTTTTTTAGATTTTTTGAATAAAAATTTAGGGTTGTAGAATTTTTTGAAATTTTGATTTTTTCAGAATTTTTGCTTTTTTATTTTTGGTATGCATTTTGAAAAAGCTCTATAACTTCCTCATTTTTCATTCAATTAAGCCAGTTTAAGTATCATTTTAAAGCTAATTATTTTCTCCTTCAATATTAGTGACAAAAATGAGATTGTGAAAAATAGAATTTTGCCAATGGTCGTCTAAAGTCAGATTTTGTGTTTTTTCAATCGGTATGTTCAATAGGTCATATCTCCGGAGTACCAACTAAGAACTGCCCAATTTTTTTTTTCAGTGATGACCACATCATATACTTTTTTTGTATAAAAAATTGGAAGGGTGTTTTTTGTTGTTTTGGAATAAAAAATTCAAGTGTGTTTTTTCAGTTGGTATGATCAATAGGTCATATCTCCGGACTACCAACTAAGAAATGCACGACACTTTTTTTCTGTTATGACAACATCATACCGTTTTTATGTATAAAAAATTAGGAGGGTGCTGTTTGTAGTTTTGGAATAAAAAAATCAAACGTGTTTTTTCAGTTGGTATGATCAATAGGTCATATCTACGCATTACCAGTTAACAACTGCGCCATTTTTTTTCCATAATGAAAACATCATGATGTTTTTATGATCAAGAAATTAGAAGGAAGTTTTCTTGTTATTTTGAAATAAAAATCTTACATGTTTTTTTCAAAAAACTTTACTTTAAAATCAACTTTTGAAACTTAAATTTGAGATTCATTCAGCATCACAAGTCACAAGCAGATGAAAATGTATCCTATTTATTACATTCAAATACTTGATGGTAGTTTTATATTGTTCTATTGCTTGCATGCTTTGGTAGTGAAAAGTCGCTGCATAATTATTTTACTCTTCAGTAATTATTTGCTAGCCACTCCATCAACCGATAGGAATTACGATAAAGTAAACTGAAATGTCTTTAAATACACTTTCATTCATAGTTTGACAAAAAAAGACTCGCGAGCTCTTGGTGGTTGGAAAAATTTTATATTTGGTTTCCATTATTCTGAAATCTACGCAACATTTTATAATTTGTTATCAAATGAAAGCATAAAAATTTCATGAATAACAATCTTTATTTCTACGATGTTCCGACAGTGGCAACAAAAGGTTTTTCAAACACAGAAACCTTCTTCACTAATATATCCTTCGTGTCTAATGGCTTGAAGAAGTAATTCTCTCTGCTGCCTACTATTATTAAGGCTCTTTCATATCTTTGCTTTAAAAAATCTTCATTTGCAACCACTTCCACTGCTGTAACGAAAAACATCTGTATCCCCTTTATTTTTTGAGAGGCAAATTGAAATAGATCATGTGCATTTAAAATCTGTCCTTCGACAGTTCTTTGAAGACTTGCCCTTATTGCAAGCTGTTATATTGTGCCCCCTACTCCATCGCATGCATTCTTGCCATGACTCGTGGCAAAGAAATGCCATTCAGCTGCCATGTCGTGGTCTTCCTCATGATAGCATAGTTTTTTTTTTTTTTAATTTTACGGAGTTTTTAAACTTATCGAAAACTTTATTTTTAAAGAAATTTGTTTCAAAAATTCAATATTTTTTTTTAAATTTCAGAACAACAAAAAACAGCCTTCTAATATCTTGATCATAAAAACATTATGATGTTTTCATTTTAGAAAAAAAAATGGCGCAGTTGTTAACTGGTAATCCGGAGATATGACCTATTGATCATACCAACTGAAAAAACACGTTTGATTTTTTTATTTCAAAACTACAAACAGCACCCTCCTAATTTTTTATACATAAAACGGGTATGATGTTGTCATAACAGAAAAAAAGTGTCGTGCATTTCTTAGTTGGTAGTCCGGAGATATGACCTATTGATCATACCAACTGAAAAAACACACTTGAATTTTTTATTCCAAAACAACAAAAAACACCCTTCCAATTTTTTATACAAAAAAAGTATATGATGTGGTCATCACTGAAAAAAAAAATTGGGCAGTTTTTAGTTGGTACTCCGGAGATATGACCTATTGAACATACCGATTGAAAAAACACAAAATCTGACTTCAGACGACCATTGGCAAAATTCTATTTTTCACAATCTCATTTTTGTCACTAATATTGAAGGAGAAAATAATTAGCTTTAAAATGATACGTAAACTGGCTTAATTGAATGAAAAATGAGGAAGTTATAGAGCTTTTTCAAAATGCATACCAAAAATAAAAAAGCAAAAATTCTGAAAAAATCAAAATTTCAAAAAATTCTACAACCCTAAATTTTTATTCAAAAAATTTAAAAAAATTAATTTGAGTTTATCTCATAGGTATCTATCCGTAAAAAAATATTGAACAAAATCTGAGACATGACGGCACATAGCCTTAGGCGATTTGACGTGGAACGACCCATAGCATTGTTTGATATGGTAAATATTCAGCAATATAACACTTTTTAATTTTTTAAATATTTATTTCAAAAGAGTATAAGGTCATATGTTAAAGCAAAGCTTGAAGAAACATGTATGAGCACTGTAGGTAAGTTACAAAGTAGGTAAGTTGCTTCACGTCAACTGCAAAAGATGGGTCCTTACTCATCTGAATGGGGGGGGGGCATCCTCTCGTCTTTGTTGTTAGGGTACCTATCAGATTGCGTTGGGTGGCTCCGGTCACTTCTAATACGTTGCAGTTTTTTCCTCAGCGGAGACTAAAAAGTCCTCATTATCCACTTTAAATATTGCCCTGAATATTGCCCTTGCAGTCCCATACTCCACCACGACATACTCACCTACATGGTAATAATCAACCCCAACAGCAGCATTGAATGCTGTCTCATCTGCAGGTGGGGCTGTGTTGGAAGTGCTGGTTGAGGCAGACCAGATCCAGTAGAATTGGATCATCTTCATTCTCATCATTGTACTGGGGAAACAAGAAACCATAGCTATCCTTACCATTAAACATACGATATAGCATCACACAAAGGTTCATCAGATTCAGTGCTACCAATCTTTTCCTTCTTTGAAAGTTTCTTTGCAATATTCTTTGATTTTGTAGTCTTGATTTTTGTTTTCTTTCTTTTGTCCCTTCAGCAGAAGTTTTGCTTTGCTTTTTCTTTTGCCAGTTCATTTTTTACATGGGGGTGTCGGTTCGGATTGTACAGTGCCTTCTCTTTTTTCCTTGGTTGTCCGTTTTCGTGGCCCTGCTTTTGGAAAAGGCAAACTGCCTTCATGGGTCACAAATCAACGTGTTTTGCAGGAGCGGGTTGCACTAGTGGGGATTTAAGGTTCACTCCATTCAACGCTAGTACTAAAGGACATTTTTAGCGCTAGTACTACCCAATCTGTTTAGGACGCAGCATCATAGTGTGGTAAGTTGGCATATATCACTGGCCTATGCCAAGATACCCCAAGCTAACTGTGCCAACTAGCCCCAAAGGCCTCTTCTAGAAAACATGGCGGCCCTGTCCGAAATACAAACGACTGTGAATGCAGTAACTGCGTCAATTTCCAGGCTATTAGTCACTGTTCCCACCATTAACTTGGTGGGAACAGTATTTATTCTTTGCAGTCTTACGTCGGACTCGGTTCGTCATTCAAAAGTTGCCGCTGCGGTTCAACGTCACGTGTTTAAAATGCTATATAATTTTCTGGGATTTAAAATAGCGTCTCTAAACACGATCAGAGGATATTTATGGGATTTGTATTACTATCCAGTTACATTTTACACTCCATTTCAATTTACCATCAAAAGCTTACTTGTTTTTTTCAAAAAATGACCGCAAGCGGTTAAAATAATTTAAAATTTTGAGAGCAACAAAATCAATTATACAAGTTTAGATTGATTTTTACTAAGTTAATCGCTTGATACCCTTATAACCTCACAAAACGTCCACTGCCGTCTTCCTCAACCTTTGATAGGGTATGGAGATAGAAGCTCAAAGAGATCATTTACGGGTTTTGCTCTAGGTTACAGGGCTTAAATTTTTGAAAGGGGGAAATTCTCAATTTGCCGAATGAAATTCCGAAATGTACCGAATCATAAAATACGATAATGCGCACATACCCTATACCGTTACTTTGTGCGTAAAGACACTTAAAACAAACGAAAAACAAGTATTTCAAATCTTTCCATCAGATGATTGAGAAACATTTGAACTTTAATACGGGGGCAGTAGTGGTACATAGACTAAGGTGCGCCCCTGCCCCCAAACAACATTTGTAAATGCACCTCCTCCCTATTAAACAATAAAAAATATTTTTCCCGTGTCACTCTTAGTGCTATTTTCCTGGATGATACGCCATTAACCTTTTAATTGTCAAGTCAATCCGTCTATTACATTGAACGCAAATGAACTTTTCCCGAGATAAATTCGAGTTTGACAAAGAGATGAAGCCGAAATAAACCTCTCCCGAGATATATTCGGGTACAACAGTACGGTGCACTCAACAAAATATTACAACTAGTAATTCTCGGGTGTGGCATTTTGGAGCATCAGTGCTGTTCCCGAGATATCACAAAATATATTGCATCCCTAAATTTGACGAATCGTAAGCCCGAATGTGCAGAATGAGAAAAATTTTTGGTAGGTCTGGGTGACCTCCCGTGACCTCCTTTCGGGGTGCTCCTGCTGGGTTAGTGACATTATCAGAAAAAAACCTGTTGTCTAGGTCAAAGGGAAATTTTCCAAAACGCAGTTTTGGCAGTTGCTCCACAGGGTTCAGTTCTTGGACCTTTACTTTTTCTCTCAGACATGAACACCATTCACCAAGATAGGCATTTTCACTAATGAACAAATGACTTATCCCAAGTATCTTAGTCTCCCACACGATGTGGAGATGAAATTTACTGATGTGATTTCCCTTAGAGATTTAAAGAAATTCTGCATCTTTTAAGGAAACTTAAGAATCAACCTTGGGTTCTAAATCAAAGATACTTCTAATGACACTCATCAGACCTGTTCGGGAATACGCATCACTAATAGTTTCTCCGACTTCTTCTCCAGTAAAGGAAAAGATTGATCCCGTTCTGTATAGTCTAAGATCCCACCGCAGTTTATCTACACTCACAGCGTACACTCACCACGTATATGTCAAATTAAAGCTGATTTTTTTCTGAACGTGATGCACTATGTCCGCCTATGTAAAAGTGCCCGAAACCTATAGGCAGCCTGGCCTAAACAGGTCACATGAATGTAGTATTTCTACACTCATAACGTACACTCATGACTCATATTTCAAATTGAAGCTAATTTTTTTCTGAACGTGGTGCACTAAGGCTGCCTATGTAAAAGTGGCCGCAACCTCTAGGCAGCCTGGCCTGAAGTTTTGGGTCCAAAATTTCAAATGGTTATAAAAGACGGAAAAATTGGTCGATTCTTTTGCTTTTTTTACTAAAATTATTCTTAATGTAAGTACTTTTTCGAAAAAAAATTGATGAACTTAAATTTTAAAAATTGCCGATAGGGGGCGCTTTAGACTTTGTAGCTAAAAACAACTACTTTTTACCGTTTTTTTTTCGTATTTTCGCAATTAATTCAAAAAGTTCAAACTCTAACTTAAATTTTGAGCCCAAAATATCAACTAATTTCTAGTTTTTAGCAATATTCGGACCAAACGTCAAAAAATGTGTTTTTCTGCTTTTTAACTTGTCCTTTCATGCAAAAAAGATTATTAAAATCATCTGGCGATACTAATAATGTGAAAATAAAATTAAATGCACACTTTCTGAGTTGTAAAATACAAAATTTCTGGGTAAAAAAAATGTTGAAAAAAAATTATTTTTTCTTTTTTTTAGTTACGAAAGGGTTAATCTGATTTTATTTTAACATTATCAGGTGATTTTAATAATTTTTTTACATGAAAGGACTAGTTAAAAAGCAGAAAAACACAATTTTTGACGTTGAGTCCCAGTATTGCTAAAAACCGGAAATTAGTTGATATTTTGGGCTCAAAATTTAAGTTAGAGTTTTAACTCTTTAAATCAATTGCGAAAATACGAAAACAAACGGTAAAAAGTAGTTGTTTTTAGCTCCAAAGTCTAGAGCTCCCCCTATCGGCAATTTTTTAAATTTAAGTTCATCAATTTTTTTTCGAAAAAGTACTCACATTCAGAATAATTTTAGTAAAAAAAGCAAAAGAATCGACCGATTTTTCCGCCTTTTATAACCATTTGAAATTTTGGACCCTAAACTTCAGGCCAGGCTGCCTAGAGGTTGCGGCAACTTTTATATAGGCAGCCTTAGTGCACCACGCTCAGAAAGAAATTAGCTTCAATTTGATATCTGACTCATGAGTGTACGCTATGAGTGTAGAAATACTACATTCATGTGACCTGTTTAGGCCAGGCTGCCTATAGGTTTCGGGCACTTTTACATAGGCGGACATAGTGCATCACGTTCAGAAAAAAATCAGCTTTAATTTGAAATATACGTCATGAGTGTACGCTATGAGTGTAGATAAACTGCTGTGGGATCTTAGACTAGTATCAGAACACTGCAAAGCAGCTGCTTCTCCCTCAAACAATAAAAAGCGTGAGGCTGAATGCCGCATAACCTCATTGAAAATAGAAGAAAACTTGCCACTAATATTAACTAACAAAATCAGGAGCAGCAGCGAGAAGCGAGAATATGAACAACAATTGGGATTGGGCACAAAATAATAGGCTAAAAAGAACATGTGCATCCAGCATGCCAAACATGTTAGAGAAGAATTTCCCCTAGAACACACAGCTTTGACCTCATCCCAGGACTATTTTTTTTAAAGAAACAGTGAAAACTACAGGCTTAAAGCTTACGAAACCTCAACTATAGTCGCAGCCCACAACTGATGGCTCCTCAGACGTTGAATGTAATAAAGGAGGAGCAGGTATCTTTTTTACATTCCTAGATGGGAAAAGCTCAAATCAAAGTTGCAACGGGTAACACTTTTAAACATTTCAAGAAGAAACTCGTTGCAATTATAGAGGCTTTAAACGCCTACCTCCAACAGAAAACATTTGACTCATCTGACAGTATCAATCTCTTCGGACTGCAAATCGGCCCCGCAGGTCATACAAAAGTCGAAACAAACAAAAAAAAAAAAAAAAAAAAATCTTACACAAGTCACCAATACCTTTTTGAACCTAAACGTAAAAATGGAGAGATCTTCCACTTTTGCAGTGCATTCCAACTAATGTCAATACCACAGGAAACGAATAGGCCATTTTATTAGCAAAAGAAGCCAAAATAATAGAACCCACTCCTCTGTCCACTACACTTAACAATGCAGTTGAAAATCGAAAGAGCAGCTGATAATTTGAAAAGAAAAATGACGCAACGAAAGAGTAACTAGAACTAAAATTAAATAAAAAATAAAAAATCCGACTCTGATTGTCGACTTCATATTAAAACGAAGTTCACTGGTCAGAAAGCACTTTAAACTAAATAAATTTGATTGTTTTCGAGAGGATATGGTAAACACGGGAAAGGAAAGTCAATAAGTACTTAACAGTCGCAAAAGCAGAATAAAGAGGTATAATTGAAAATCCTTATACTATCTTTCCGGACTTGAGAGCAACATAATTTTCCCCGTTTCTGTTGTATACAGATTCTTTTTCTGTTCACTTGTTTTTTTTTTTTTTTTTTTTTTGGCACTTGCTATAAACCTTTTTCTCCTTTTTTTACACTAATAACAGATTACACAGTAGGGTTGGCACGTTTTTGCAGATGGTGGAAAAAACCATTGAAAAAACCGGTAAAAACCATCCCAGTAAAAATACCTTTTTGCAAAAGTGGCAAAAGTAGTAAACTTTATTTACGAAAATTTTTCTAAGTTTTGACTAATTTTTACTTTACAGTTTTTTTTTAATCAAGAACATCCATTGCATCATTCAAACTACTCTCTCAAAAAAAGGCTTGTTTGATAAATACTATTACAGAATAAAGGGGAGTGAGAGATTAAACAATTATAAAATAGGTCATTGACTGTCCTTTAAAAGTTTTAACAGACACACAGCGAAGGGGATTGGGAGTCAGTGCCTGAAACCCTTTTTCAACATGTATTGCCAGGTGATATTGTATTTTGTGTTCATGTAAAGACTGTTATGACACCCTCCCCCTCTCTTCCCAAAACAAGTGGATGCTCGCTGCAGTAGTGGTTGTAACCAAGAACAAATTTTATCTTTCAACAGGCCCGTCATTTCGGGTTTTGGGGGAGTCTTTGGAAAATAAATGTATTTACACGTAAGTAGGCGTAGTTTTTGGCCTTTTTTGCCAAAGTTACATTGTGTACACACCCTTTGCAAAATTTTAAATGACGGTCCCGTCTTTCAGTTAGTTTTTAACAAGGACGGCATGCTAGATATCCTATGTTATGAAGGCAATACAAATTTATAGAGAAACAAACTTTAATTAATATTTAAAACATCATCATCTTACAATGACAGCAGGCTATGTCATTTGTCACCTGTCATTTTGAATTTTTCCAGGGAGGGCGGGGAGTCACAGAGTCATATTCAATGCAAATTATGCCGAAAAGCAATCAAAGCAACGATCATTTATTTGTAAACGCATGCATTTCTCTAAATCAAATGGGGGGGGTGAGCAATTTTCTCCTCCTGACTACACAATTTGACTGGCCTGGGCTATCTTACTACTGTTCTGAGGCTTAAATGTCTTATTTTTGCTCTGAGATGAAAACATAGTTTAACTCGCATTAAACTATAGGTAACCCGAACTAAAAGTTTTGGGAGGGGGAATATTATCAACTTGCCGAATGAAGCTCCAATTTTACAGAATGATAAAATACAAGCATGCATTTTCCACACATGTCGTACATGCATAACATTTAGTGAGAAAAAACAGTAGGCATATTTTAAAAAACAATTCTGAAAACTAATAAAAAGAACAGATAATCTCAATGTTGCAATATTGTCTTCAAATTGCCGAATCGACAGCAAAATGTGCCGAATATGGAAATTATTGGGAGGTCACAGTGACCTCTCGTGACCTCCCATCGGGGCGCTCCTGTAGGTAACCAATGATGAAAAGTTCATTAAACAGTAAACTCATCAAATTCAATTAAATTGTCTATACTAGGATTAGAATGCATATTCGTTTTTCTAAAACAGAATAGTAAAAACAAGTTTCGAAGCATTTTTTTCAATCTATTTCACGTTTTTTTGGTACTTATCAGTTAGCCGGGCCCAAGTGAAAAATCGCCAAATAATGTTTCTCTAAATAATGCAGAATTCCGTCAAATTTCTTACAACCATATTTGTTTACAGTTGAGCGTACTTTTGTTCCGTTGACAGATTTGTCATTGGCTTCGCTTGGCGACATTTGATTTTTCGCTTCCGCCCTGTTAACGGATAAGAACCTCTTCTTTTTTTTTCAAAGAATTATTTTCAGATATTTTAATTATTTAATTAATATCATTGAAATTTTAAATAAATTTTCTGATTTATTTCTCAGTTGGTATTATGCACAAAATTATATTGTTTTCTAGTGTATTTTTTGATAAAGCAATTTTTTCTAGTTTTTGCCAGTTTTTTCCCTTTTTGCCGGTTTTTATCAGGTTTTTTTCCAGTTTTTGCTACTGTCCCTGCAAAATGCATAGCCCTATTAGACAGTGACTGACGTTACAACCTAGTTTTTACTTCACAGAATTTAGTACTACAGTTAACACTGTTAGTTTGCGGTGCAGCACTTCAGTGCTCAACTTAGGTGGTCTACTTATAAAAGTTGACAGATGTAGAACTACTCCAGTACCTGACAAAAGCAGTCAACTTACAAGGATGGTCAAATTTACAGCTCTTACTGTAAAAAGTCTTCGACGGTTTTCATTGCCTTATAATTTGACGGATGTCACTTATGGTACTTTGCAGTGGCAGCACACACCCAGCGTCGCACGATCTTAACCCATTTATTCCCAGTAGCTAAAAAACGGGACGCTTGTCAGTTACTGCATACAAAAGCTTGTAATGCGTGTATAATTTTACAAAAGCTGTTTTTCGCAAGTTGAATATTCCTTCTTCTTAAGAAAACCAGATGAAGTCACTAGTTGGACATCAGAGTTCATTTGTTAACAGTTATATTTAGAAAAAGAGCCAAGCAACAATGCAGCCATAGTAGTCGCAGAAAGTAAGTGTTTTTTGCAAACTTATTTTTTAAGAAATTAAATTATTTTAAAATGAGTTGCTTAAAATACATCACAGAAGCCTTCTGTAATGTTATTTTGCAAAAATAATTATATCATTTTTGTATAATCATACTCAATCTGTGGCATCCTGTTTACGGGACACTGGGAACTCGTAAGTATTTTGACTAAAAAGTTTTTATCTGTCTGTAGCATAATCAACTACCATTTTCAGTTGAAATATATTTCTTTTATGCGATAAAATAAAACTTTCTGTTTAATTATTAGTTAATTATTAGTAAATGTGGGTTCAAGGGTTGGTGTCTAAATCGCCTAAATGGCTGCTTACTACAGTTTTTTTTAAGGAAAAGACGCCAGTAAAACTGCTGACGAAAAAGATTTGGTCACACAATTATTATAAGTAAAACGCATCTGAGTCGCGTTCAATGTCCAGGTGAAACGACAAGAAAATGCGAAATATGTAACATTGGCCTCCATGATATATGTTCAAATCAACAATTTTAGGCAAAATACCTGTTCCGACCTAGTTATTTTTTATCATTATTCTGTAGAAATTATGTTCAAATAATAAAACAAGTTTAATTTGAAAATTTTTACACATTTTTTAAATTTAATCATCAGAAACTATTAATGATTTGAATCTGTGAAAATCTCAAGTATAGTCGCATTTTGCTCATATATATGACCAGTGTCTCATAAACAGGACATTGAATAAGTTAATAAATATGACAACGGTGATATATTTGGCGCTTAAAATATATTTAAACCATCCCAAAAAAGAGTTTTAAGCAGATAAAAATTGAAAACAACTTTTTAAAAAAGCTTGGGCATAACTGGGTTAAGCTATGCCTGAACTACAGCGGCACAGTGATTGAGAATCACCGGTCAACGAAATGAGAATTAGAAAAAAATAGTTATATGTACTATATTGTTTACTTCAACGTCACATACAGGGCCGCGCCGTCCCTATGTGCAAAATCGAGGGCACCAGACAGGGCCGCGCCAAAAATGATCGGCGCCCTCGTGCAAAGTGTCTTCTGAGCGCCTTATGCAGTAGCGTTCGATAGTTAACACCAGCAGTGATGTTTTATAGACAAATATAATTTAGACAAAATACGTTTCGCGTATGATTTTTTTAAAAGAAAAAAAAAAGGCGCAAACAACTTGTGTTTTATCAAACTGATTATATTGACTTCTCAAGTTCTATAATATGTTGGCTATAATATGTAAATATTACGCACAAGTAAATAACATGCAAATATGCTTACCGTATTTTTTTAGGTACAATAATATAAAGCAGTCGAATCACCACGAACAATTGCTAAAGTACTAAAATACATTGCACTAGAGAAAATCCTACGTAGTAGGGTGGAGCGAAAAAAATGAATTTTTGATTTTCGTAAACGGGTACCTTTCATTTACTGTGAATGAGGATAAGTGATAATTCTGTAAAATATTTCACTTTTGCGACGTCATCTTTAGTCTGCGCATTTGGCCTAAAGTTTTGAAATTTTAGATTTTTTTTAGATTTTTCAAATTTTTCTAAAAAATATTGCAAATGATAAAACTAGTGACGGGTGGTTATTAAATGGAAGAAAAAGGTTTGAAATATACAAGAAATTTTCAAAAATCATTTCACATTATGATTTCAGTTTGCGCATTAGGCCCAAAATTCATCAAATTTTCAGAAATTTCCGACATTTTCAATATTAGCAGAAATTTTATAATTCAATATTTCCTCTCAATATTTACTAAAAGTACCTTCAAAACATTTTCTTAATCATTTTGTTGTTTCTTTGAACTACTCAACTCTATGCTTACTCATTGAAATTACCCAAGACTCACCACGAGGAAGTGGCCGCACTTTGGGTGCCACTCGTGCTCCCCTTGCTTCCGACCGATGAGAGCACACATTTACATTTCTTAGACAAGTCAGAAACAATAATTTTTTTTTTTTTTGAGTAGGAAATTGTTTGCATTGGTTTTGATGGATGCACTATAAAGACAGGAAAATAAAGGTGTAATACGGAAGCTGAAAGAAAAACTTGGTAGACCTCTGTAATGGAACATTTGCCAATTACATTTGAATGAACTTAATTTGCTGCATTTTTTGAAAAAGCTAGATGGACCTACCAGTGGACCAAAGTGATTTTTGGGCCTGTTAGACGAAGCTAAACATGTTATACTTTCAAATCAGTTCAATATGAACCTATAGAATTTGTCATTGATCAGATTGATTTTGACAACAAAAATGGTTCAAGTACTGAGCAACAGTAACTTCATGAGATGAGCAAGGTAGTTTTGACTGGGAAAATATCCAAAATAATGTGAAACAGAAGTCCAAGACAGCTTTCCCTAGTCAGATGTTGACTACAGCAAACAATCTTTAGACTATAATTTTTAAAATAGTTCATAACTTTCGCGGGTAAAAGTGTCCTTGCTCTTTTAGGATGAAGTACAGACGTTACTAATTTAGCTATGAATTTGTGTGAGATTTTAAAGATTATCTCTCCGGGAAAAAGCAGAAAATTGTATTCACATTTATTCAAAATAATGTATACTTTGCACCCAAGAAATATGCTGTTATCAAATGTATGTATGTTTGTTCCTTATACAAATCCAGTTTTCGTCGGATTTTCAACAAACTTGGCACAGAGGTTCCCTGATGCATTAGAATTCACATAGGCAGGGGTTTTCAAATTTAAAAAAAATCCAAAAAGCCTAAAATTCACATCTTTTGTCTCAAAATGGCCATTTTCTTCCAATTTTGAATAGATAGAGTAATAGAGATAAGACTTTAAGCACACAAAGTGATAAAATGTAACACATTTAAATAGAGTATTTTCCTACAAAGATTACGATCAACAATGAATTATCCATTTAAGGCTCAACTATTAGGTTGGTGCGTATGAAATGTCGGATTCTCTTTACATGCGGACGTTTGTCTCCCTGTTTTCGTTATACTTTTGTCTTTGGCATAACCTCAATCATAGTCGTATTGTCCATTTGTCCATTGCCAGAGACTCGTTTCAGCAAAATAGGTTTTCTCGAAGGTCTTCCCTTTTGTTATTTCTTTTGAGTTTATTGCCGATATGAATTCTGCCGACACACAAAACAATTGCGAAACTGAACGAACTGGAATATGAAGTTTTGCAGTATCCACCATATTCACCGGATCTCTCGCCGACCGATTTTCATTTTTTCAAGCATTTAGAGCTGTTTTTAAGGGGCAAACACTATGAAAATGAAGACAGTCTAAAAAACTCGATGTCAGAGTTTATTAATTCTAAAAACCAAAATTGTTTTAAGACAGGCATCTACGCTTTAAAATCTCGTTGGGAGAAGTGTATTGAAGCGAATGGAGCATACTTTGATTGAATAAACAGCTTTTGAAGAAATATATGCAGTTTTATACAATCACTTAAGAATCCGACATTTCATACGCTCCAACCTAATATTTCTTTTTAGCATGAAATAAGTTTTTATATTTCCATGTGGATAGAATTCATTCAAATATTTTTTAGAGCTATGTTGTATTAATAAGCACTCTGGCAACGCCGGGAAATAATCTGGTTAGTTCATAAGAGAGAGCATATAAAGAAACTTGTTTTAAATCGTATTATAAATGCTCAATCTAGAAAACAAACAAGCCAACAAGTGAGAACGCTTCAGATCCCAAAAAATAGACAAAAATATATTTTCATACATTACATACATAAATCAAAAGTCAGTATACATCGATATGATTTCTTGCCATGATGTGGAAATTACAAAGCTACCTTTTACAGGTAATTTAACAACACAATATTTATTAAGATTATGGAAGCTGAGAATTTAAATATGATTTCGGAATGCGCTCTTTTTAAACTGCCATTCAAGACTCAATCAGTTGAAAGAGCTGTCAAATAGGTCACAAGCTCTTCAAAATTGGTATGTAATCACAGGAAAAGAAAAAGTTTAGTAAAAAAGAGGATATCTGACAGAAACATTTGATCAATTTACGACACAAAGGAACAATTTAACTGTGAAAGACGTATCTAAGAAATGTAAATACGTGCTTGCATTGGTTGGAAGGAAGGGTTTACGTGTTGGAATATAAGTGCGGTCACCTCCTCGTGGTGAGTCCTGGGTAGTTCCACATGAGCTAGCGAAGAGTTGCAGAGTTCAAAGTAATAACAAAATGAATAAAAACAAGTTTGAAGACACTTCAAGTGAATATTGAGAGGAAATACTGAGTTAAAAAATGTCGAAAATATCAGAAATTTTGGGAAATTTGATGAACTTCGAGCGCAATGCACGAACTGAAATAATAATCTAAAATGGTTTTAAAAAATTCTTTGTATATTTCAAACCTTTTTCTTCCATTTAATAACCAGCCGTCACTAGTTTTATCATTTGAAATATTTTTTTTAAAAATTTGAAAAATCCAAAAAAAAAAAAATCAAAAATTTCAAAACTTTAGGCTAAATGAGCAGACTAAAGATGACGTCGCAAAAGTGAAATATTTTACAGAATTGTTACTTATCCTCATTCACAGTAAATGAAAGGTACTCGTTTACGAAAAGCAAAAATTCATTTGTTTCGCTCCACCCTACAACGTAGTCTTGATTCAACGGAAGGAAGAAACCTATTGAAGGGCAGAAGATTTTGCTTTGACTCTTTTGCTTATAACCTTATAGACATGCTGAAGTAGCATACACGGCGACTCATTCGGAAAAAAAGTGCTCATGTATGCATTAACATCAAGTGTTTCAGTGTAAAAGATTAAGCTTTTGAATAGCTTGTTTAGACACAAGGCAATAATTTTTCCTTTATGGGTAGGCAGCGAGACGGATTGCTTGTCTCATTGAGCAATACAATTTCATTGCCAGAGTTCGTTTTAATGAAAAGTTCAATTTTAATTTGGGTAAAATGGGTCAAAAAGGACTCAGGCTTTGACAACAAAAAATATTAATTCAACCAGTGAATAAACTGCTCAGGATATGCAAATGATTCTTCCTTGTTACATTTTAAGTGAAATATCTCGGAAGAAACAAAATATTGATACCGATAAATGTGTTGTCAATGATCCATTTTATCCCATAAGTGGGGTAAAACGGGTCACTAGTGGGGTTTTCTAAGTAGGACCATATGTTTTCATAAATGCTTTCAAACTTAAATATATTTTTTAAAGGGCTTTGATATTTTAGGAGACACAAGAAAAGAGCGATATATCCGAATGAACGATGTAACAAGGCGCGATAAAACGATGGGCTACTGTACTTTAATTCAGAAACATAATTAGCTGCTTTAACTTTGGAATTAAAAATATTTTTTTTTTCCAAAACACATTGGTAGATAAAAGGGCTACTGAATTCGAAATGACTTTGAGGGATGAAGTAAAAATGTACAGGGTAATCAAACATTAAATATTTGACATGATTTAAGTTTTGGCTACACGAAAAAATCGGAGGAAAATGTTCCGTTAGTATCCTTAAAATTTGATTTATTTTTTAAATTGAAGTTGCAGAGCAGGGCTTTCCAAAGTGTGGTCCACGGATGCCTTTGGGGTCCGCCAGTACTTGGCAGGGGGTCCACCGCAAAATTCGAGAAAAAATATTTTAAACAAGTTAATTGATAGTTAAATACTGCTTTTGCATTTGCAAACGAAAGTTTTCGCCTTTGAGTTATGCAGTCGCGTGGCTAGCAAGCACCCGGGGCAGCAATTCGTGGTGACATCCGCCCCCCTCCCCACCACAAAAAAAAAAAAAAAAAAAAAAAAAAAAATCCACCAACCGAAAAAAATAAATAAAATAAAATAAAATAAAGTCTTTGTAAAAAATAAAATCCATACAACATCCGTAAGCAACTTATTATTGTTTATTTCATAACGAATATGCAAGTTTATTTAAAGTATAAATTCTACGCTAGTGAATGGACATTAAATGACTAATGTATAAAAGCTTTCCCGTAAAACTGGCATGAAAAGCATATTTGTGCTTGAAAAAAAAAAAGTCATGGGTTCAGGGATTTCTCCCCCGAAAAAATTAAATATATATATATATATATATATATATATATATATATATATACACTGCTCGACATTGAAAATGCAACACCAAGAAGGAGTGGTCAGAAATTCATGCAAATTTTACCGTAGACGCACGTCACTGAGTTATGCAAATGATATGAAATGCGCAGCTCTCCGACGCACGTGAAGTAAGATATAAGAGAATGAAGTTGAAAAGTGGGCTATGTTCATGTTGGCTTTTCTGCCAGACTAATTATCGGAGAAATTTGGTTTTTGTCTCGAAGGATACGTGTGATAGGAGGAAATGCCACGCCGTCCTCAACGAAGACACTTCCAGCATATAGACGACTTTACAAGGGGTTCTGCAGCAAGTGCAAGGTACCCTGGATGTTCCTGTGTCGACCAGAACCATTTCCCGTCGACTGGTTGCACGTGGCCTGCAATCACGGCGCCCGTTAAGAAGACTGCCATTGACCTCACAGCACAGACTCCAACGTTTGGACCAGAGCGACGTGGATGGCAGAATGGCAAACCGTAGTGTTGAAGTTAAAAATCAACGTAAATAAAGCACAAATAAGGTAGAAAGTACAGCAAATAGCTATTTCAAGGCTACAATGGAGCCCCTTCCTCAGTGCAAGAAGCTCAGCAAACAACATGAACGCTGTAAGAGAAAGTTCTCTTACAGCGTTCATGTTGTTTGCTGAGCTTCTTGCACTGAGGAAGGGGCTCCATTGTAGCCTTGAAATAGCTATTTGCTGTACTTTCTACCTTATTTGTGCTTTATTTACGTTGATTTTTAACTTCAATTATAGTTCAGCACAAAGCTTTTTTGATCATTTTTCATTTAAACCGTAGTGTTCTCAGATGAATCCCGCTTCTGTTTGTCCAGCGATAGTCATCGCATACGTGTGTGGCGTCGACGTGGAGAAAGATCGAATCCGGCAGTAACTGTGGAACGCCCCACAGCGCGACAACGTGGCATAATGGTTTGGGGCGCTATTGCATACAATTCCGTATCACCTCTAGTTCGTATTCGGGGCACTATGACGGCTCAACCATATGTAGATAATGTATTGCGGCCGGTGGCAATCCCCTACCTTCAGGGTCTGCCAAATGCAATTTTTCAACAGGATAACGCCCGGCCTCACAGTGCTCGAATCAGCCAACATGCTCTAGAAGGTGTACAGATGCTTTCCTGGCCACCATACTCTCCTAACTTGTCACCAATCGAAACATGTGTGGGACGTGATTGCACGCCGTTTGCAGAACCTGTCACTGCCTCGTTCAGAGGACGAACTGTGGCAAATGGTTGAAAGGGAATGGAGTGCCATCCCTCAGGACACCATCCGCAGGCTTATTGACTCCATGCCTAGACGTGTTTCTTCGTGCATCGCTGTCCGCGGTGGTCCTACTTCTTACTGAGCCGACGCCGTCCTCGCTCTAAATTTTGCTTATTTATTTTGAAATAAATATCACGTATTGTTCCATGCTGTCTCTGTCTTCTTACCAAATTTCATCAATTTCTGACCACTCCTTCTTGGTGTTGCATTTTCAATGTCGAGCAGTGTATATATATATATATATATATATATATATATATATATATATATATATATATATATATATATATATATATATATATATATATATATATATATATATATATATATACACTGAAGTGACAAAAGTCATGGGATACCTCTTAATATCGTGTCGGCCCTCCTTTTGCCCGGCGAAGTGCAACAACTCGACGTGGCATGGACTCAACAAGTCGTTGGAAGTCTTCTGCAGGAATATTGAGCCATGCTGTCTCGATAGACGTCCATAATTGTGAAAGCGTTGATGGGGCAGGATTTTAGGCACGAACAGACCTCTCGATGGTGTCCCATAAATGCTCAATGGGATTCATGTCGGGCGATCTAGGTGGCCAAATCATTCGTTGGAATTGTCCAGAATTTTCTTCAAACCAATTGCGAACAGTTGTGGCCCGGTGACATGGCGCATTGTCATCCATAAAAATCCCATCGTTGTTTGGGTACATGAAGTCCATGAATGGCTGCAAGTGATCTCCAAGTAGCTGCACATAAGCATTTCCAGTCAATGTTCGGTCCAGTCGCACTAGAGGACCAAGTCCATGCCGTGAAAAAACAGCCCACACCATTACGGAGCCACCACCAGCTTGAACAGTGCCTTGCTGACAGTTTGGGTCCATGGCTTCGTGGGGTCTGCGCCACACTCGAACCCTACCATCGGCTCTTACCAGCTGAAATCGTGACTCATCGGACCAGGCCACGGTTTTCCATTCATCTAGGGATCAACCGATATGCTCACGTGCCCACGAGAGTCGCTGCAAGCGATGTCGTTCTGTCAGTAAAGGCACTCGAGTCGGTCTTCTGCTGGAATAGCCCAAGAAATCCAAATTTCTCCGCACAGTTCTAGCAGACACGTCCATTGTACGTCCCACATTGATTTCTACGGTGATTTGACGCAGTGTTGCTTGTCTGTTAGAATTTACGACTCTTTGCAGACGTCGCTGGTCTCGATCTTTAAGTGCAGGCGGTCGACCACTGCGCTGTCCATGGTGGGATGTTATGCCTGAAATTTCATACTCTCGGCACACTCTTGACACAGTGGATCTGGGAATGTTGAATTCTCTAACGATTTCCGAAATGGCATGACCCATGCGTCTAGCTCCAACTAACATTCCGCGTTCAAAGTCTGTTAATTCACGTCGTGCGGTCATCATCACGTTAAAACCTCTTCACATGAATAACTTGAACAGAAATGAAAGCTCTGTAAAAGCACTGCGCATTTATACCTGTTCTATGCGATGCTACTGCCATCTGAAAATTTGCATATTGCTATCCCATGACTTTTGTCACTTCAGTGTATATATATATATATATATATGAGAGATTCCATACCAAATCACCGAAAAAAAAAGTTGGTCGCGCGACCGACTTGGATTTTTTTTTTAATTTGGTACACAGATTGATGGTATAGAGGTATGAAAAAACCCAAAAGGAAAGTTACCTGCTCCACTTATTTCCCGAGATACGGGTTCTCGAAGTTTGTCCGGACCTTCAAAATACCAAAAAATTAATGTTTTTTAATATTTTTTTCTTAAAATTTCTACTTATGCAATAAGAAAGTGTTTGATATCTACGGAAACTAGCTACTCCTGGCATTCAGAAAAAAACTATGGCAATGTTTATAACATAAAATGTTAAGGTACAGCACTCTTAGAAGTTGCCATCACAAAAATTTGATTTTCCCGATTTTGCTAAAATTGAGGAATTTATTCCAAAAAAAAGGAAGACATAAACAAAGGTTTACTCACTTTCTGGTAGTGTACAGATGTTTACTATAAATGGTTACACAATGCATAACTTTGATTTTTCACTCCTTCTTGGAAATATTTTAGCTTAAAGATAAGCCATAAGGCAAAAAATGCGTTTTTGGCCATCTTGGCAACCATTTTTCTCATAAAGGGGGAGCAGTAGAAACTTTAAATTTTTTTTAAAACAAGACACTGATATGTTTGCTATTCACAGGAAAAGAGTTAACTTTTGGTTATTTCTCCCATTAAGAGATATCCTGCTGACAGTATATGCATGACTTTCGCGACGACCATAAGCTTTTGTTCCCCCTCTCATGGACTTAAAATTAATTAAATTAAAAAATAATGATATATTTATTAATAGCTGTATTATCTACCCAATATGTCATGAAGTTTAATTTATTAAATCATTGAACAATAAATTAGATAATTGATGAAAACAAGAAATAGTATTTCTCTGATGCCTGAGCATTATGCATTCATAATTATAAAGCACTAAATACTTTCTTGAGAAATTAATTAACATAAAGGAGCTCTAAATATTTATATTATAAGCAATATCCAATCTTGTGATTGGGATACTCCTGTTTTTAATTGAAGAATTTCTTGAATATCACATGAATATCAGGAAAATAAATAAGGTCTTTTCGTTTGATGTAGGATATTTTATGACAAATTTCATTTGATGGGCTACTAACTGAGCATGGTGATAAAGAGCTATTAATTTCAGCATCGAATTCCATTTTACCTTATTAACAGTTAAATATTTACTAAATAATTTAATATAAAGCCATGCTTGAAGAATTAAAATTAGTGCAACTAATTTATTCCCATACTGATCTTTGCAAAACTGACATGTGTTGAGCACTGATAAGAACTGACAAGAATAAGTTTATTCACTAAAATACTAGTTCACAGATATTATAAAGCGTACATTCTATTTTCTACAAAATAATACTGCAACAAAGAACAAGGGTATAAAGGGGTAGGTACTAAAGAATTTCTTGAAAAATCAATTAAAATAAAGGAGCTTCGAATATTTATCTCATAGGCAATACCCAATCTTGTTATTGGATGTTCCTGATTGATGGCTATAAACAGGAGGATACCCTTGTTCTTTGTTGCAGTATTATTTTGTAGAAAATAGAATGTATGCTTTATAGTATCTGTGAACTAGTATTTTAGTGAGTAAACTTATTCTTGTCAGTTCTTATCAGTGCTCAACACATGTCAGTTTTGTAAAGATCAGTATGGGAATAAATTAGTTGCACTAATTTTAATTCTTCAAGAATGGCTTTATATTAAATTATTTATTTCATTATTTTGTAAATATTTAACTGTTAATAAGGTAAAATGGAATTCGATGCTGAAATTAATAGCTCTTCATCACCATGCTCAGTTAGTAGCCCATCAAATGAAATTTGTCATAAAATATCCTACATCAAACGAAAAGACCTCATTTATTTTCCTGATATTCATGTGATATTCAAGAAATTCTTCAATTAAAAACAGGAGTATCCCAATCACAAGCTTGGGTATTGCTTATAATATAAATATTTAGAGCTCCTTTATGTTAATTTCTCAAGAAAGTATTTAGTGCTTTATAATTATGAATGCATAATGCTCAGGCATCAGAGAAATACTATTTCTTGTTTTCATCAATTATCTAATTTATTGCTCAATGATTTAATAAATTAAATTTCATGACATATTGGGTAGATAATACAGCTATTAATAAATATATCGTTATTTTTTGGTTTAATTAATTTTAAGTCCATGAGAGGGGGAACAAAAGCATATGATCGTCGCGAAAAACATGCATATACTGTCAGCAGTATATCTCTTAATGGAAGAAATAACCAAAAGTAAACTGTTTTCCTGTGAATAGCTAACATATCAGTGGCTTGTTTTTAAAAAAAATTAAAGTTTCTACTGCTCCCCCTTTATGAGAAAAAAGGCTGCCAAGATGGCCAAAAAAGCATGTTTTTGCCTTATGGCTTATCTTTTAGCTTAAATATTTCCAAGAAGGAGTGAGAAATCCAAGTTATGCATTGTGTAACCATTTATAGTAAACATCTGTACACTACCAGAAAGTGAGTAAACCTTTGGTTATGTCTTCCTTTTTTTGAAATAAATTCCTCAATTTTAGCAAAATCGGGAAAATCAAATTTTTGTGATGGCAACTTCTAAGAGTGCTGCACCTTAACATTTTCCATTATAAACATTGCAATTGCTTTGAGGGCATGTATCTCAGAAAGTAAGTGGAGCAGGAACCTAACAATTTGGACTTTTCCATGCTTCTATTTGATCAACATGTGTGCCAAATTAAAAGAAAATCCGAGTCGGTCGTGCGACCCCCATTCGGTGAGTTGGTATGGAATCATATATATATATATATATATATATATATATATATATATATATATATATATATATATATATATATATATATATATATATATATATATATATATATATATAATTCTACAATCTGAGACCTTTTAAGGGGCAATTGGGACAAAAAACTATCTAGAAAAAAAGGAAGATTTTTAAAGAGTTGTACGTATTTTCAAGAAAAGATAAATAAATCTTCTGGGACAATACATTGCTGACATGAATCGGCAGAGGAAGAGCGAAGGAGGAAATAGATAACGCATTATCACTTGCTGACACCGACTTTCGTTACAGCTTTTGATCCTCTTTTGATCCACTAACAAGAGCAACTACATTAAAATGTAAAATAGTTCATCGTAAAAAAAAAAAAACAATAAATTCTGTCATTGAAATGGTTTACAGATTCAGAAATCTGGTAACGAGAGTGTACCATCCTAGCTTTTAGGTCAATTCCTAGTTTATGCTTAATTGGAAGTAAAATTCATTGAAGTTTTGCAAGGAATTCAAAATTGCACTAGTTATACGTAAATAAACACATAATTCATCACTAAACTAGTTAAATTTTTTACAAACTGTTAAATTCATTTGAAGTCATCCCCAGCTCGGTGTCACTCACGGGGTGTCATCCGTTCATCCAAAGTAAATGCTACAGAGTTTGATTAATTATGCATAACTTATTAGATGAAATTTCATAATCAATACATTTATATTTTTCAAAATTATTAAATATATTTTGGGAGTCACCCTCCGAAAGGTATCACGCGGTAGACCCCCCCCCCCCCCCGCGCAGTGGGATGCATAGATTATACGAAACTAGAAAATACTGGCGGAAAGTTCAGAAAGGAAATATTAGTATTTTTTAGAAGCTCTATGATACATTTTGTGCCCCCCTCCCTCCGGAAGGATGTCAATCGGCGCAAAAGCGCCCTCCCCCTCCCCGCCCTCTCTCAAGCAATGCTGCACGATTTGATAGATTACATATCACTTTAAATATTGTGCGAAGTTTCAGAAAAACAATATTTATATTTTTCAAAAACGCTTTAGATACATTTCGGTTGCCCCCTCCCCCCCAAAAAAAGGGTATCTCCGGGGGTGGACCGTCACATATTTTAAGTTCCATATTTTTCAAATTAATACATTGGATACATTATTTGTATACACAGTGGCGGAAAAAAATCTCAACACCACGAAAAATTACAGTAGAGTAATGAAATTTGGGTAATGCAACTGTCTAGTTGACATGTTTAATTGATTAAATGTACAAGACCACTGGCTAATTTAAGCTCAAGAAAATGCTCTGCAAATGTGAAATTATGTTACTTTAATAGAAGGTGTAGCCTCCAGAATTTTGAAGGCAAGCCTGTAAACGTGCATGCATTGTGTCATACAGGTGCCGAATGTCACTTAGTGGTATGGAGTTGACAAGCTTGTTGCACTTATTGTGTCAAAAATAGGACAGTCATTGCTGACTGTGGATGATGCTGGAGTTGCCGTCCAAAAATATCCCACACGTAATCAATTGGAGACAGATCTGGTGATCTTTCAGGTCATGGTAACATGTCAACACTCTGTAGAGCACATTGCGTTACAGCAGCGGTGTGAAGGCAAGCGTTGTCCTGTTGGAAAACTCCCCTTTGCATGCTACTCATGAAGGGCTGTACTATAGGTTGAATTACCAGACTGACGACAAATTCGCAGTCAGTGTGTTTGGGATAACCACAAGAGTGCTTCCGCTGTCTTAGGAAATTGCTCCCGAGACCATGACTCCATGTGTAGGTCCCGTGTGTCTAAGTCGCAGACTGCTTGGGTGCAGGCGGTCCCCTGGCCTCCTTCTGACCAACGTACGACCATCACTGCCACCAAGGCAGAATCTGTATTCATCAGAAATTACAACAGATCTCTACTCCGACATCCAGTGAGCTCTGTCTTGATAGCACTGCCGTCGCAAACGGCAATGGTTTGCAGTCAATGGAATACCGGCTACAGGCTACCTGGCTCGGAGCTGTCCTTGGAAGTAAACGATTACGTACCATTCTTTAGGTCACGACGGTACTAACTGCAGCTCGAGTGTCAGCCGCAGATGCAGTACGATGCGCCACAGCCGTACGCAGGATTTGGCGATCTTCCTTCTCAGTCGTGCCACGTGGCAGCTCGGAACTCGATCTTCTTGAGGTAGTACCATCCCTTGAAAATAGCTTCCAATAATCATGCACGGTGGAAGCATTCCCACCAAGTCTTTCTGCAATATAGCGAAATGAAAATCCACCTTCTTGTAGCCAAATTGTACGACCTCGTTTAAACTCGCTGAGCTGTTGATAATGGCTTCTTCGTCTTTTTAAAGGCATTCCTGGCTAACATGAACGCAATGCGTCAAATTTCACGAAAAAATAATACTCACGAGCTTTGCAAACGCGTTTTAAAACAAGCCTTATTTGCATGTTCTGAGGGACGCCAGCTGCGCCACACTTATGCGCGGAGCGCGAAATTTCAATTGATGTCATCTTTCAGTTGTATAAACACGCCTACCAAATTTCGTTTATCTAGCACAAGTCATTTTTGGTGTTGGGATTTTTTTTTCCACCAGTGTATTGCAATGAATTTTCTTTCAATACCATTTATGTTTTTAAAACCAAAAAATTATGTTTCAATAAATTTCAGTGAACAGTTTGATAAAGCACAAATTGTTACGCTTTTTTTTTTCTTTTCTTTTAACAAATTATACGCGATACGTATTTTTTCTAAATTGTATTTGTCAATACGAAATCACTGCTGGTGTTAACTATCGAACACCCCAGCTTTCCGAGAAAGGCATTCTGAAGACATTTGCACGACGGCGCCGATCAGGCCCTGGTCACATACGTACTGTTCAAAAGCCGCACCTAGCACGGTTGAACGGTTCTATTTCAAAAAGGGTTGACAGCTCAACTACGAAAATGCACCATGGTAGCATTTCTGCTCAGTCCGATATTATTTTATTTTTCGAGAACTGATAAGGAAGGAGAAGAAATTAAAAAAAAAAAAAACATCAGCGCAAACCAACACGTCAAATAAACGAACCCAATAAAAAGAAAAAGCCTCCTCACATTCATTATCTCTCTTGTCACCATCACCCTTATTTTGACAAAATCAGTAGGGACCGCAAAAGCGTCTGAGGTCGGCGGAAAAATATTAAACAGCATCATTCACGTTTTGAGCAGGCATATATTTAATACCTGGTTGGTTTTTGTTGCCAAATGCTGAATTTGCCACAGTTCGAGGCGGAGCGCCATGTTTTCCCGAAGCATACAATATAGAGCAACAACGACACTTCAGTTTGAATAGACACCAGATTTAATAAACGAGAAATACACTTCGAGAATTTTAACTGTCCAGAAAAAGTAATACTTACTTCCGCTTCGAAAGTGCTTTTTCATGCTCTTCTTTCAAAGACGTCAGAGTTTCAAACTCTTTCGATTGCGATTCGTCTTCGGATGCATCCGAGACCTGGAATTTTAAGAACAAAGCTGATCATTTTAATTCCTTTTTTTAGACCATAACACAAAAAATTCAGTTTCTTCGGACTGCTAGTGAAAACATATTTTGATTTGAAGCAAATACACTCACAGCTCGATCATAGCATCCTGAGACTGTCCTTATTGTGGACTCCTCAGTCAGGAATAGCGAATGATCGAGCTGGAGGCAAAGAGATCCTCTTGTTGTAGCTATTCCTGACTGAGGAGTCCACAAAAATGACGAAACTGCAGTCTCAGGATGCTATGATCGAGTTGTGAGTGTATTTGCTTCAGTTTTGCCTCATGGGCGGTAACTCATTGTATATTTTAATTTCTTTTCTTCCAGGAAAGGTCAATTATATAGCCAGAAAAGCTACGAAATTACTGTCGCGTTTGCTCAGGGTGTAAATGGACAAATATTCCTTGTGATTTGAACGCAAGAATCAAGGAATTTGAAGAATTTTGGACAGTTAGCGTTTATTCCCGAGAGTGTTTTGTAACATATTCAATAGTTATACACTTTTCTTTTCGAAGGTCCTCACATTTTGATAAGGTTCTTATAATTTCGAAAATCAACAAAGCAAGTATAGTCAGGGGAAAAAAAAAATCAGCAGAATATACGTGTGTTGTAACACATTTGTGGTACGCATGAATGATATGTATTGTAATTTTCACTGTTACAAAAATCGTAACAATCATTTGTACAAAACCCTAATAAAAAAAGAGCGGAAATTAATATTTTGTATTTCTTTCAATGCAATTCACATATAGCACCCAGGTTTTTAAACAGCTCAAAATTTGAAAAAAAAAAAAAAAAAAAAGAAAAAGAAAAAAAAAAAAAACGGCTATTTGTTGAGTTAAACGCCTACGCATACGCAAAACACCAATTCTAATGAGTGGCCCTGCGATCGCCGGAGCTAATGCGATATCGCATACGGACCCCAAAACGGTCCGTCGGTCGCGTCGGCGCCGGAGACCAATCGAGTGTGACTGAACTTATGAAATCAAAATTAGTGCCAGGGGTGCCCATCCCCCCTACGCTCAATGGTGTCAATTCCCCCCCCCCCAAAAAAAAATCACAACCCTCTTGTGCTTTTTATTTTTATACTTATTTATTTTTTTTAATTATAACTATTATTTTTTTATGTATTATTTTTTTAAGTGCTAATCATGTGCAGAATAGAATCTCTTTTTTTCCCTTCCAGACATTCCAAGCACACACACAAAAAATAAATAAATTATAAGAAAGAAATAAAAGAAATAACGTAAATTTAAAAAAATAATTAATGAATAATTTTTATTCAAAAATCAGTAAATAATTGAAATTAAAAAAATAAAGTAAGAAATAATTTAAAGAAATAAATTTGTTTTAAAATATCCCCCCCCCCCCCCAAATTTTGAAGGCGCAACTTGCGGCCCCTGATTAGTGCGCAGGTGATTTGTGCCTTCTAACTGTGTCCCTCCCTCGTAATTCATATTCTTCAGGAGAGCTAACATATAGTTAGGATTAGCAATTTGTTAGGTAAGTGATTCATTTCTCAATTAAATTTAGAATGTCAATCAATGAGTTGAAAAAAGATGAACTAAAATTGTTAGCTAAGGAATTGGGAATCATTGCTCCTCCGGGTGCGAGGATTAAAAAAATTGATGGAGGAAAGTGATAACTAAAAAGATGATATTGACTTCGTGAAAAATGTTATTTTAAATATTCTAGAGGAAAAAAAGTAATGCGGAGAGGGAAAAATTGGCTTTCGAGAAAATAAAAATAGAGTCAGAGAAAAGAACTTGAGAGGATTCGAAACGAAAACAGCTAGATACTTCAACGAATTGCGATTTAGAGAACCTAATTCAAACCATAACAATTCCTACTCCCAACAATCCTTTCATCTTTTCTTTCAATCAATTGAGAAACTAAAAATGTTTTGAAGCAGAAATTTTACTAAACATATTGGGGGAAAAAATAGGTAAATTAATGGTTTATCTTCGAGAGTTTGGTTTGTAAGGAATTCCAACCAAAACCCCAGGAATGCTTGAATCAATTTCGAAAATCGCCTTCCGAAAATTATGTACAGTTTGCGTTTCGAGTAAGTTCGAATTTTGAATATTATTATCAGTTGATTATGTTAAGTGTTTTTGAATTTTAAGATTTATGTGATAAAAAAAAAAGAAAAAGCGAGGGTGCGTAACCTTATCTCCCATTTAGGGGATTTTTAGGGGAACAAACGATAGTTTACCCAGTTAACATGAAGAGAAAAATATGAAAAAAAATTATGCAGATGGTAGCACGACTGCTATATCCTGCCTGAAATTTCAACGATCTAAACCATTTTGTTTTTCAGTTATCACATGATCTTATGTTTTAGAAGGTGCCAGTAAACTTTTAAGCTCCAGTTGTCGGAGTAAAAACACATCCAAAACTTTTTTTTTTCTTTTTTGTGATTTGAACTATATTTATCATAAAGTGGGATTAATAAGGTAAGTTTTCACGCACATTTTATTTTTAATTGAAAAAAAAATTTTAAATCAAATTAGGCATAATTTGAGATAAGAGCAGATGTAAACAGTTCAAAAGTACCCCATAATGGTATTTAGTTATCTTAATTTCAAAAATTGTTGATTCCGTTTGTAAAAAATATTGAATGATTTCAAGAAAAGAATGTTAGAACTTGCTAAACTGTTGAAAGAGGAACCATTAAAAGTTGTAATAAGTGACACCGAGTCCGACATTAGTTTTGAAGGCCAGAACTATCAAGAAATTTATGCTGAAGTCAACTTTGCTACAGAAAATTTAGCTGTGAATGATTTAGTCCTCGTAGAATTCACTACAAAAAAGACAATAAGTCACTATGTTGGCCGTATTTGCGAAATTAGGAAGTTCATGGGGAAACAGAAGAATGAAACTTGTTGTATTTCCGAAAACAGGTGATACATCGATGGTAAACACTGATGATATTCCGCTAAAATTACCACCACCTACAATTTTAAATGGCACACGTCGAGCTGCATCTTCTGATTCTTTTTCTGTGAAACTTGAAGGCTACAACGTTCGTTGAATTGAGTTAATTAATCATGTTGAATACATACCTTGATATTTTTATTTCTAAGTGTTTATTAATGTGTAATAAACAGTATGCTTAAAAATATGCTTTGGTGTATTTCGTACCGTTTTTACTTGTGCCCCAGGTGTGTTAACAACTGCGCCTCCACTGGGGCAGATGTGAACACAATTTAACATATTTTAGACTTTTTTTGGCTGGAATTCACTTTTGAAGAGAGGTAACTGCCGTGAAATAATTTAGCAAATGTTCGATTTATCATATACACCACTTGTTTCTTTTATACTCAAATTAATAATGAAAAATATACAAAAGTGACATTTTTGTTCACATGTGCCCCCCTCTCCCCCATCAATTTATTATTTCCTGGAGTAGGAAAATAACATACGTTTAAAGTGACGAAAAATTACATTGATTAAACATTCCTCACCCACAAAATAAAATTTTTTTCTTAAAAATTTAAACTTCGATACATTTTTAAGCGTTTTATTGCTACGATTTGAAAAGGTTTAACGTAAGAAAACTACACCTGAACGCTAGTATGAAATTTGAGCTATCCGTTGCCGAGAAATGCTGAGCGCAAGAAAATCGCAGTTTTTGAAAATCAACTTTATAAGTCAGTGTCAAACAGCGATTTCCATAATTCGGGTTCCGCTATCTTCCGTTGTACTGGGATTTTTTAAAAAACCGGTTTTGGTTTTATATTGTTTCTTTTATTTTGCACTTGATAAAAAAAGTTAAATGGAATTTTTGACTCCTAAAAAGGTACCAGAGCCCTTAAAGTTTTCACCAAATGACTGTTATCTGGAAGAATGCACACCACCGATTAGATAGAAAGATAAACATTTGGTTTCAAGGTGGAAGTGGGAGTTGTTAGACTCAAATACTACGTCTATTGACTGAACCAGACTACATGTGTTACAGATTAATTCACTTTACCGAATCAAATCGTCATAAATCCAGCTTTATTGAATTAGCCACAAACTGTTTCGAACAAACGTGATTCATGCAACATAGTTTGAATATTACAAGAGTACCATTTCATCTTTCTCAACATTAACCTTACATTTTTCAATTTCCATCGAATTCATCTTTCACTGTGGGAAAATTTGAGCGACACTACAAACTAATAATTCAAATTATTTACATACATGGACTCAAATTCTAATAAAGAAAATATTTTCAAAAGTATCTTTTAACGTGATCCGAAATAAATGAGTTCGTTTACACATTCCAACCTTGACACCGTCTTATCAATTGATAATCTATTTCCAAGTGTTTCGTTTATGAAGAAGCATTGATCTGGAGATAGATAGAAATGTACGTTTGTAATCCATGGGTTTCTGAAGAAAGAACGTTGTGCTAGGTATTTGGACTTCTGTCATCGCCATTTATCCGCATAATTCACGGGATTTGTACTATGTCAGCTCCCTAGCAAATTTGCATATCGTGTCTTTTTGGATGGTAGATGAAAATATTCATAGATTATATGAGTTGTGGAAGGAAAAGTTAACCCTTTGAGATACGATGGCTTAGTACGTTTTAAATTATTTTTTTCTTTCTTTAGAGAATGGCGATGCTTTCTCCCGTCAAAAATACTCTTCTTAGTCACTAATATTGATTAAAAAAACATAGGTCCAGAAATACTATCATTTTAACAACAGTTAATTTTAAATTTACTTTTTCAAAAGTCCGATTTCTGAAACAAAGCGAGATCTGGTATGACGCTACAAAAAAAAAAGAAACTTAAGTGTAGAGCATTAGCCATTTTGGATCTCTGGTGAACAGTGTAGGCAGACGTCCCGGATTTCAAGGGACAGCCGTTTTTTGAAACATTGTCCAGTGTCCCGGGAAACCCTGATACGGGACGGTTAATGTTCCGTTTTCTAGCTCGGAGCAACATTTTCCGAAACGAAACATTATTTTCAGAAAACAGAGTAAGACAAAAAGTGCGAAATAGAATGATAAGAAGATTGATTGAATCATAATGCTTTTCTGTTCAGGAGTGTTTTGTTATTGTTCTGTTCAGTTAGAGTAGAAATCATTGTGACAATCCATTCAACAAAAAGTCTCGTTCATTGTAAAAGTGGTGTAGCTCCATGTAAATGATTTATTATACCTTATTATATAAAGCCCTTATCAAGTTTTTCCTTATATAACAATTTTAAATTGAACGAAATAACTTAATCGAAAAGAGGTAACAAAAGGGCCGTATCCACAGAGGGGGGGGGGAGGCAACGGGCCAACAGGTTTTCAAAAAACGAGACAGCCCTTGAAATCTGGGACGTCTGGCAACCCTGGACAATCAGACCAATTTCATACGCACACTATCGACAAAATCAGAAAACAAAAAACTTGTTGCAACTGCAACAAGAAAACTTTGAACTTTATTTACTCGCAATTTCTGTGTTGTCACACAACCCCTTCATCTCCCAAACCCTTCACTTGGCTGAATGGCCAGAATATTACTCTCTCGTTACTTATTTTCAAAAGCTCTACACCGTTTCTTTTAGAGGATTTTAAGCATTGTTTTAACATTGGTCATTTTATATTATTTAGTGATTGTGTCTCTCAGTGGGTCAAATCCGATGTAAGCAAGTGATATTTACTCGTCTCTTATTCTTCCTCTCTGTCGATTAATGTAAATCATTTGTCGAACTATTTTTTTTTTTGATCGAACGGAATTTGTAAAATAATGCATAACATTTTAGAGGATTTTGTTAGCGTATTTTTTCTTGACACTTTTGTAGTCCCAATTACGCCATATAAGGCCTAAAAATTCAGAATTTTATATCTAACTAGCTGCGTGGCCCGGCGTTGCACGGGCTACATCTGTATAAATGTACTATTCAACACAATACCCAATATAAAAATACCACGCACTTTTATTATGTGTTTAGATAAGTACCCATGTTGTACTAAACCAAGACAAATCAAATTATTGATTTAGATTAGTAACTATATGCAACTATTAAAAAAAGTTAGACTCATTTGAAGCCAGCGTACATATGTGCTACATAAGGAAAAAAATGCTAAAAGAATAATTAAACACTACCCAAAAAAGAAATACTGTGCAATTAAAAATGTGTGTTTAGTACCAATGATACAAAATAGTAAAAACGATACAAAAATATGACGCATCATATTATTTACTTACACTAGTAACTATCTTAAATCATTCAAAAAAAAAAGAAGGTTTGACTCATTTGAAACCTACTTACCTACCTATCACATAAGAAAAAAAAAGTCAACAAAATAAGAAAACAATACCCTATATAAATATACTATGGTTTTAAATAGCTTAGTTAAGTACCTGAGGTACACTTTAATAATGAAGTTACAAAGAACAACCACAAATGAAGAAGAAATACTAACAATGCATAAATAAGGAAGACAAAAGTTGATAGAAAAATCCTACAAAACAAATTATATACCTGAATATCAAAGAAAAACACGAAAACCATTTCATGATCTGAGCCATGTGGTAAGAGGCAAGACTCTCGAGGCTAGAGCAATTGTCAACCAGCGCTCTCTATACAATTGCTAAAAAAATAATTTTAATGAACGACATCTCTCGAGAAGAGTGGAAACTAATCCACATTAAAAGGCAAGAGCAACTACTTGATTGTCAACCATTGAATGTAGAGAGAGCCTCCACAGTTGCAAAAGCTTAGCAATACTCTTTATGAGCGCCATCTCTCGAGAAGAGAGGAAACTAATTATTTTCTTAGAGTTTGTTATAACTAAAAATAATAATGTAAAAAATAATAATGACTCCTATAGCCTAAAGCCTTTCTGGATAAATGAACTATTCAACACAAAAATAATTTTTCAAATCGAACCAGTAGTTCCTGAGATTAGAGCGTTCAAGCAAACAAACAAACTCTACAGCTTTATATTATCTAATATATAAAATTCTCGTGTCACAGTTTTCGTTGCCATACTCCTCCGAAACAGCTTGACCGATTTTGATGAAATTTTTTGTTCTTATCCAGTATCTATGAGAATCGGCCAACATCTATTTTTCATCCCCCTAAATGTTAGCGGTAGTCCACCCCTAATTTTTTTTTGTTCGCACATAACATCTGATCTACTGAACCGATTTGGACGATTTTTTTAATCGATAGGAGATGGTGTAACTTAGGTACCATAAACCCATATGATTTGTTCACTAGAAAAAAAAAGTTATGTTCGAAAAACTAACATTTCATGTCATTTAAAACAATATGTGTTATCGTAAATCCTTACTTCAATGAGCGACCGGATGGTCAAGTGGTTATGCGCATCAGGTTGAAGTTCCTGATGGAATGAGATCGAATCCAGGCCGGCAAGGATTTTTTCGAACAGCTGCATGTTTTTTTTTTTTTTTTTTGAATGATTTTAATGATTGTAATGTCCTTATGCTGGTACATCTCCTCATGGGGATCTACCCCATATTTTTTTATAGTACAAAATGACAGTTTTGGTCGGATCTTTGTTAAAATTGGCAATGGGGTCCTTCGATGCTGTAGAATTTTCTTATGGACGTTTGCGCCATTTTTGGGGGCTTTGAATCGATTGTGGCAATAAATGGTTTTTGATTTGCGGCACTTATATTATTTTTTCAAAAATTATATACACTATCAATTATATTGTGTTAATTTTTGTACCTTTATAAAATTCTGTATTTTATACCTTGCATTTACGTCAAATTCAAGGTAAAATTAAAAGTCAAAAATTCTAAATAGATAAATATATGTTAAAAATTAAAGTAACTATTTTTTGTGATTTTCATATTGGTTGTGACCAAAAAACATCATTACAAACAAATAAAATGTATCAAACACCATGAGTGTTGAGTTGTTAGGCAAAATCTGCTGTGTAAAGTTTTTTTTCACTGCGAGAGGGGGGGGGGGGTATGAACGACCATTAAAGTAACACAAATTTTTAAAGAATAAAGGTTGGATCTCCAATTATCTTGCTTCGTAATTTGAACCCGCCCCGGCTGTGCAACGGTACGCGATTAGTCATTCAAAAATTAATGAAAAACGTGATCGAAGCTAGGATTTTAAATGGCAAGTTCAGAGGTGAAAATATACTCATACCACGGATTCCTATTATACCTACAGATGTGCCAATTCAATTCAAACGTATTCAGTTTCCGATTAGATTGGCATTTGCAATGACTATCAACAAATCCCAAGGTCAAACGATGTCTGTTTGTGGCTTAGATTTGAGAACACCATGTTTTTCACACGGACAATTATACGTGGCATGCTCTCGAGTGGGTAAACCATCCAGTTTGTTTGTGTTAGCTAAAGATGGACTAACAAAAAATATTGTTCACGCTATAGCATTAAGAGATTGATATTGTTTAATAGTGTTACTGTCGTAATTTTTAATTAATGATATATAATTTTAAGGAATAAATTATAATAACTTAAAAATGTTTGCCTTTTGTTATTTTTATATTTCCTCATCGTTCACAGCGCTCCATGCTTATTTCACGCATATACCACATTCTTACATACATACAATATACACATTCTACCATACATACATACATACTTACAATAAGTAAGCTATTTTTTGTCTACACTAGAAATTACTAGGAAATTATTTATATGGCAAAACAACGTTTGCCGGGTCAACTAGTTATTAGTATAGATTTCCAAAAATTTTCCCGGGGGAGAAAACCCCGTGCCCTCTAAAACTAGGGATATTCTACACCTTACTTAAAGAGACTTCAATGCATCTATCTCTTAATATCCATACACTATAAAGGTCAACCCAAAAATTAGAAAAACAAACACACACACACACAAAAAAGCAGGAGAAGAACACAAGAAAAAAGAAAGAAAAGGGGTGGGGGTCAGAAAAAAAGAAAACATACAAAAATGCACACACACATAATAAACTTCACCACAGAGGTCAAAAGACGCCTGTGGCAGCTCTTTGAAATTGGTAGCAAGCTTTTTTTTAATTAGAAGTGCAAAACTTTGAGAGAAAAATGTTGAAAAACTGAAGTAATGAGAAAAATCCCAAAAGACTCCGGGGCCTTCATCAGGGGGACTACCCTAGAGTAGGTAGGGAAAAGTGAAGTGAGATGTTTCTAGCCAGTTGCAGGCAAAACGCCTAAAAAGATGCAACTTTTAGCCCCCGACATCTCATAGACAAGCTTAAGGTCACTAGAAGTCCGATTCATTTAAGCATAAACATGAGAGAATACAATTCAAAAAACACCATATAAAATCAATAAAACTCAAATAAAACTAAACGACAGGAAATTATAAGATATACAAAAACAAGAACTCTCAACTAACACTGTAAGATCTACGAACCTATGGCTTCTTCGTTGTGCTACTGATAAGACTATTTGTCAATTTCGCGGGGTAGCAGTTTTCCGTTAAAGTTACAATTAAATGTCTTATTGCTGAATCTAGATTTGAATTATTGTTGCAATTTTTCTTTTTTTTTTTATCGTGAAACTCGTGAAATGATAATGTTCTTGAAAACCTTTTTACTTAGACAACTGTAAAAATAGATAAGCGAGTGCACTTTGAAGTTGATATCTATACGTTTGCCATAGAGTGCTAGATTGACGCCTTTGTCTTCTAATTTAATATAAATGTCCAGAAAAGAAGCAGTGTTTGTTTAAGCAAAAGTTCTTTTTGATAAATATCCTTGTAGAGATTATGGAAATTGCTGTTGTTAAAAATTATGTCATCAATATACCTGAAGGCATCAAGATCATTGTCAATCAGAAAATTTGATTCATAAACATGTTGAAAAATATTTGCAAAACTGGAAAAAGACGTACCCATCGGAATACCATTAACTTTCTTATAAAAATTAGAGCCATTTAAAAGATAGTTTTCGAAATTATATATATATATATATATATATATATATATATATATATATATATATATATATATATATATATATATATATATATATATATATATATATATATATATATATATATATATATATATATATAAATACTAGTTGACCCGGCAAACGTTGTTTTGCCATATAAATAATTTCCTAGTAATTTCTAGTGTAGACAAAAAATAGCTTACTTATTGTAAGTATGTATGTATGTATGGTAGAATGTGTATATTGTATGTATGTAAGAATGTGGTATATGCGTGAAATAAGCATGGAGCGCTGTGAACGATGAGGAAATATAAAAATAACAAAAGGCAAACATTTTTAAGTTATTATAATTTATTCCTTAAAATTATATATCATTAATTAAAAATTACGACAGTAACACTATTAAACAATATCAATCTCTTAATGCTATAGCGTGAACAATATTTTTTGTTAGTCCATCTTTAGCTAACACAAACAAACTGGATGGTTTACCCACTCGAGAGCATGCCACGTATAATTGTCCGTGTGAAAAACATGGTGTTCTCAAATCTAAGCCACAAACAGACATCGTTTGACCTTGGGATTTGTTGATAGTCATTGCAAATGCCAATCTAATCGGAAACTGAATACGTTTGAATTGAATTGGCACATCTGTAGGTATAATAGGAATCCGTGGTATGAGTATATTTTCACCTCTGAACTTGCCATTTAAAATCCTAGCTTCGATCACGTTTTTCATTAATTTTTGAATGACTAATCGCGTACCGTTGCACAGCCGGGGCGGGTTCAAATTACGAAGCAAGATAATTGGAGATCCAACCTTTATTCTTTAAAAATTTGTGTTACTTTAATGGTCGTTCATACCCCCCCCCCTCTCGCAGTGAAAAAAAACTTTACACAGCAGATTTTGCCTAACAACTCAACACTCATGGTGTTTGATACATTTTATTTGTTTGTAATGATGTTTTTTGATCACAACCAATATGAAAATCACAAAAAATAGTTACTTTAATTTTTAACATATATTTATCTATTTAGAATTTTTGACTTAATTTTACCTTGAATTTGACGTAAATGCAAGGTATAAAATACAGAATTTTATAAAGGTACAAAAATTAACATAATATAATTGATTGTGTATATAATTTTTGAAAAAATAATATAAGTGCCGCAAATCAAAAACCATTTATTGCCACAATCGATTCAAAGCCCCCAAAAATGGCGCAAACGTCCATAAGAAAATTCTACAGCATCGAAGGACCCCATTGCCAAATTTTAACAAAGATCCGACCAAAACTGTCATTTTGTACTATAAAAAAATATGGGGTAGATCCCCATGAGGAGATGTACCAGCATAAGGACATTACAATCATTAAAATCATTAAAAAAAAAAAAAAAAAAAAAACATGCAGCTGTTCGAAAAAAATCCTTGCCGGCCTGGATTCGATCTCATTCCATCAGGAACTTCAACCTGATGCGCATAACCACTTGACCATCCGGTCGCTCATTGAAGTAAGGATTTACGATAACACATATTGTTTTAAATGACATGAAATGTTAGTTTTTCGAACATAACTTTTTTTTCTAGTGAACAAATCATATGGGTTTATGGTACCTAAGTTACACCATCTCCTATCGATTAAAAAAATCGTCCAAATCGGTTCAGTAGATCAGATGTTATGTGCGAACAAAAAAAAATTAGGGGTGGACTACCGCTAACATTTAGGGGGATGAAAAATAGATGTTGGCCGATTCTCATAGATACTGGATAAGAACAAAAAATTTCATCAAAATCGGTCAAGCTGTTTCGGAGGAGTATGGCAACGAAAACTGTGACACGAGAATTTTATATATTAGATATATATATAGTGTGTGTGTGTGTGTGTGACTTCTGTCGCACTTTAAATATTTCATCCAAATCTTGAGCACCTTCCATCAATGGTGTAATTAAATAAACGATAAAAAAAAGGAACAAAACACACTCAACGCCCCTCTCAGTGGTCCGTCAGCATTATGACTTTAAAACACATTAAGTCTAATAAATGCAATGACTTTTTCTCTGCATTTTATTTTACAAGTGTATCAAAAAATGCTAATGCAATAACGAATGACATGATTACAGTCAAGTTTGACTCGATATTTAGTTTAAGGTCAACTCATCGTTAGTTTACATTTGGGAAAAATAATGTTCCATTACACCACTGTTATGTCACAACGGTGGTGCCTCGCTGAATAACAAGGCTCTGTTGTATATCTTTTCTTTAAGATTAAAAAAAAAAGGTTGTTTTCAAACTTTTGCGATAAATGTAACAACACGCGGCAACAAAATAATGGATTGAGATCAAATCAGTCATAAATAAGAGTCCTTTTAATAAATGTTTAAACAAGCAATGATATGACTGAGTTTACATGTGGAACAGACTCAATTTTTCTTGGTCACAAAAGAGGTTCTCGTTAGGGGTCTTGGTTCCTGGTTAGCGTTCGCCAAATGACGAACAAAAGAAAAAATCATTTGTCAAAAGGACGCATTTTTTTTCTCTTGTACTATCAATTCACTTTAATGCCTGCAGTTAGTTCATTAGCCTTTATTCAAATTGATAATTGTTATTAATTTGTTGTTCGGTTAATTTTATTTATTTATTTTTATTTTTTCGGGCTTTTACAAAAAAAAAGAAGTGGCCACTAAAAATTTTGTTTCTCCTCTTTACAAGCTACCAGAAAATTTTCCCAACCTTAATCTTTATGTGAAGCCTTTTAAATCCATATTTTCAGTTTGGCAATTACATTAAATATTCTTGCTTAGCAGTTTTCACAGGCGAGCCGCAATAAAAAAAAAAAAACATATTTTTCAACTTAACGTATTTCACTTGCAACCACAGAACATTTTGGAACTAAAATGAAGCAAAAAGATTTATTCACCAAAAATAAAAAGCGAAGTTTTACGCAATTCAATTCTAAAACAATGTTCTTTTCCAACATTTATAATCGAATCACTTCTACTTCGTAGCTGAACACTGTATCGGGCAAAGTTGTAACACATCATTTTTCACAAGGCACTCTCCGGCACTGGAAAAATAAAAACTCCTACCTCACATTTAGTTAACGAGTCAACTTCTCCTATTTTTCTCTCGCGATTTTAGCACTGTTTGTTTTGTTTTTCTTTCTATTTTAGCAAAAATGAATACGACATTATTTATAGTTTTCCTACGGCACTATAATAAAAGTTCACTCTTAAATCAAGCTAATCTACAGAACGGAATTCAATGAAACATTTTACCACATCACAAAATAGCCACTTTTTTTCCAATTCCGTTTTTTTTTTTTTTCTTTTGGTTCAACAAAAGTATTTTTCAAACATACAATAGTGCCGAATTCAGAAATGTCTGGCAGGACAATGAATTTTCAAACTTGATACCTTTCTGGCCCTTATTTGGGGATTAATTGAGTCTTTTAGGATCGAAACCCATCAAGTAAACTTTTTATGAAAAATAATTTTATTCCAAAAAACATACCATTAAGAGCTCATTTACCAGTGGCTTAAAGGTAACCACACAAAAACCACTAGATCTCAACAAAAAAGTAAATATGAAGTAAAGCTCCCCATCAGGCTTGGAGTAATCGTCGATTACGTAATCGTAATCCGTGTAATCGATTACATTTTTTCGTAATCATAATCTTAATCGTAATTTGGAAATTGAACACTCGTAATCGTGTAATCGTAATTTTAATCAAGTATTTCTTGTGTAATCGTAATTGTAATCTAAGTTTGAATAATCGTAATTTAGCCTTGTAATCGTGTAATCCCTACTTGCCGAAAGCAAAAGTTTCTAAGTTACGTTTCTACAATGGTGGGAACCAGGTTTGGGGGGAACTGTGAAGGGAATTGTTCGGCGAATCTTTCGGGGTTGTTCAAAACAAACTTCCGAAAGACTTGGGCCCTGGAGCTGTTCAGTGATCGTTACCGGCTGTTTGTAAATGACGGTAATAAAATCAAGCCCTAAGTGCTTCTCAACCTTTAGGCGCCTATCACAAAAACGTCTACCCTTGATTTTTAGGATGGGTCATCAATTTTCCCTTTCATCAGCTGTCAGTGACAGCAACAAACAAAATCGTCGTTTGCCGCCACCTTGAAAGAGAACAGTGGTGTCAAAATACAAACACATGTTTTCAGTTTGACTGGATTCTGTTAACGGTTATATGCCTTTCGGTGCTTGTTTTCCCTCACTTTCATTAGCGGAACCCCCCACCCCCCAAGCACCCAAGTACTTATCAATATGTGCATCTTCTGCTCCAGTTGAGTGTTTATTCAGCTTTGCTGGAAAATTTTATACGTCTCAGAGGATGAAAATGAAAGCTAAAACCTTTGAGGCATTAGTGTTGTTAAAATGCAATAAAAAATTATTTTAAATATTGTGTTTATTTTTAAATATTTACTTTAATATCTTTTATTTATATTATCTGCATATATTACTGTACTATGCGTGTTTAAAAATTCCGGCATAAAGAAATTAACAAATTTTATTTTCAATAACTGTGTTAAATTAAATCTCAAACATATAAATTTATTTCAAATAAATATTATAAAAATATGTATATATTTTAATTAATGAACAATAACAAATGATGCAATTACAATTATATAATATAATTTCCCAAATTTTAATTAGTACTTAATAATCAATATTAAATCAATATTTTGTAACAAAGCCATAAGCCGTCATTGCCAAGGCTAATTATCTGAAAAAATCAAAATTCACTCGAAAACAATTTGTGTTTACAGGCTGCGCTATAAAATAAAATAAAGATAATATTCATAAATGAATACCTACATATTGGAGAAGTAATAAATGATTTAAGTAAAATAACTAAATCTTATAATTCATTATACAATATTTTATGGTGAAATGTTAAAAAATTGAAAAGTGTCCAGAATTAAATCCACTAGTGCATGTACCTGTATCTAATCACCTACATACGACATACGAATAAAATAGTTGTGCCGTATTTAAGTGTACTTTAAAAGGTTCAAATTCATTTGGATGTGCTTTTATTATATTTATTGCTTCTTTACTGCAGCAACGTCAGAATTCAAAAAAATAAAATAAATAAATAACTAAATTAAATAAAATAATAATAAATCCTTAAGTTAAGATTACACATTAGTTGCAATCATCATTTCATTCATCACTATGTTGGATAGTCAAAAATCACGATTTTTCAACTATAACGCTATTGTCGTGAATGAACATTATGTAATGATATATATACATATTCCTCACAAATCTGTAATCGCGTAATCGAAATCGTAATCGGCACATGATAATCGTAATCGATTACGTTTTTTTACGTAATCTAATCGTTGTTGTAATCGTAATAGCGATTTCACAGAGGACTGTAATCGTAATCGTAATTGTAATCTCCATTTTGTCATGTTCGTAATCGTAATCGTAATCGATTACATTTTCTCGTAATTGACTCCAAGCCTGCTCCCCATAGTTAAATTAACTCCCCTTCGGAACTATGGATTTTGAGAAAAGAAGGGTTTTGATTCTTGAAGGAACCAACTGTAACGTTATTATACTTGTAAGCAAGCATTTCTCTCGTCACCAACATGTCTCCCAGGCAAACTAACACATAGCCATTAGGCGAGAACGAGGGTGTCCCAGAGATCTTCGTTTTTACTCCCTTACGGATAGGATTTAGAAACGCTAAAAAGTTTAAGCATCAGTCTAAGAGTCATTTTTTTTTAAAGCTGGACAAAGTCTGATAGTGGATGTCTTCAATTTATTTTCCTAGACATTTCAGGTTGTGTTTGGAATACTATAAGAAAAAGGGAAATTTCTTTTTTTAAAAATCTGATTTGTTTGTTCCTGAGTAGAAACCAAAATGTTAAAGTCGTAAATATATGAGACTAAACATTAGGGTGTATCACGAAAAATTTTTTTTGGAAATTCAAAATTTCAAGTTGATAAAAAGTTGTCCCCATGTTCACATAGTTACCAAAAAAAATTATTTTGAAATTAAAAAAAACATTTAGATAAGCCGGGATAACCCACAGAGTTAAGATACATAGAGAGAGTGTATGGTAACCTTTCCGCCGCCAGAACCTACCTGGCTTTAACCACGTGATCTACAACCACCGCAGCGGATCATAGCATGCACTTCTATGGAGATGAACTGTTGTTTTGAGATAAAATTGTTTCTAAATGTTGTGCATTTGGATGCAAAGAAAAATCGGTCAAGGGAGGACCAATAACATTCCATAGGTAAGTTTAGTCTGTAATAATATCTCAGTTATTTTCAAAACTCTTGCTTTAATTGTTAAAAATAGAGTTAGAAAGATTTTTATCACTTTTTTGGCGAGTAACATTTTATGAACAAAATTAACAGTTTTAGTTGAGCGTTTTCGCTTGCTATCTTTGATCACACAGAATGTATAGAAATCCATATCCTCATCGATAGTGTAAATTTGTGACTTCAATAAGTTCTATTTCAACAAATTAATGTTTTTGCATAGTTTGTGGGGAATGTAAAGCTTTGATTTAAATACCATTAAATTACCATTTAAACATTTTATTCAATTAGAAGTATTTGCCCTTTCTTTCTGGAAAAAGTTACAGCAAAAGTTAAATACTCTACAGGGTGTCCACTCCAATCGTGGACCAATAGCTAATTTCTAAACCGTTAGAGATAAGCATATAGTTTATTTTGGAAAAAATCTCCAAATTATGAAAGGAATTTTGGGTCTATTCAATGTTTTTCAAAAAATCAAATTTTGAAAGAGTTACGAAATTTAAATTTTTATACAGCCCCCCAGTCATATCAATCATATTTAGTAAAACATTCTTGACACTGTAACGTTTAAAACTAAAAAAAAATCACTCTTCTACCACAAAAATTGACCGAGTTATGACGTTTTGAAAAATCAAGATTTTGAAGGATTTCGCATACGGTCCCTTAAGCGATCTTTCGATGACGTCATGAAATAATGCAAAATCTTGATTTTTCAAAACGTCATAACTCGGTCAATTTTTGTGGTAGAAGAGTGATTTTTTTTTAGTTTTAAACGTTACAGTGTCAAGAATGTTTTACTAAATATGATTGATAGGACTGGGGGGCTGTATAAAAATTTAAATTTCGTAACTCTTTCAAAATTTGATTTTTTGAAAAACATTGAATAGACCCAAAATTCCTTTCATAATTTGGAGAATTTTTCCTAAATAAACTATATACTTATCTCTAACGGTTTAGAAATTAGCTATTGGTCCACGATTGGAGTGGACACCCTGTATTTTTCGTAATTCGACCTTTTTGCACTATTCATCTGTCGGTATGACCTTATACCGCACAAGCAGAATGAAAGGGCATGTCTCAAAAATTGCGTTTTTAAAAAATCACCTCCCCTACTTATGTTTTTTTATTCATTCTCTACTGAACTATGTGTAACTAATTATCAATTGTTTGTACATACATAAAGCAACGGCTTTTTTAAATATTATTTCCCGCAAATTCGGGCGAAGGGGGGGGGGGAGTCTCAGATAGTTTTCCAACAGCTTAGCAGGGTATTTTGTTCCTGTAAAGAAGTTTCAGTGAAGATTAAAGTTATTTAATTTTGGCCTTTTTAGTTACTTATTGATTGATGGTTGAAAAAGTTATGATTTTTTTTTTGAACAAATTGTACTAAAAGTTAGAGAATTCTAGTTTCTAAGAGAGGGCTTGAGCCCCCCCCCCCCGCCTCCCCCCATATGGGGGGCAGTGCCTACCACCTGATGAAAGTTTAGCCAATTTTAGTATTTATTACAGATCGAGAGAGGATTTCAAAACTATTTTGAGAAATGTCCCTTTCTCGTGGGATATCGTTATGAATATTACATACAAATTAATATTCTAAATATAGATTTTAAGGACTAATATTTGAGCAAATTTTTTCTTTTCGAAGTACATGTTCATTAAGGATTTTAATGAAAGTGGTATATTTTACGAAGATTAAAAGGTAAATAGATGCTTGTGTTAAAATAAAAACACCCTTTGACAAATGCTGGTATAAGATCCGTCAGAATTTTTATCTCTCTGTGTGTGGGGGGGGGGGGGGGAGAGTTCCGGCATGTTGCCTGTTTTCAAACAGTAATGCATATCACCCTGGATTTTTGATAAATGTTGCTCTTTTTAAATATCGCTCAAAACCTTCAAAGTTTAAGTCTTGAAATCGCTTTTTTGAAACTATACTTGGTGCATTCCCCCCCCCCCCCCCCCCCGAAAAAAAAGAAAAAAAAACTTTTGAAACCTAATTTGAAACAAGTAGAAAATTCTATTTTTCTATTTCATGCCATGGATTGTTTGTCGGAGATGGAACTTGCAAGCAGCAAATAAACAAATGTCTCGCGAAGCTATCGGAATGATCGAGCGATCGGAAAGCGCAAGGAAGCAATTGCCTACCAACAGCTTGCAAATGATCGCCAAAAATTTTAACGCGCCAGATCGTCAGCGAGAAAGAGAGGATTTCGTTGTAAATCACGTGATATATCTCAGCGCTACTGATATCCACTGTTTCATCGGGAGATGCACGGTCTATTCATTTTTAGTCTGTGGGAGAACCTTGAAATTTCAAGTTTTTGAGTAAAAACGATGATTTTTTAAAAAAATGTATAAATTATGTGCAAAGTAAAAATAATTATTTAAGTGCAAAAATGGACTACTTAAGGAGTAATTTATCAATAAAAATGCATTGGAGCTGAAATTGAACTTTTAGGTTACCAGAAATAATTACAAAAAAACCTCACATTTTTGCTAGTCAGTCATATTTTTAGAATATTTACCTATTGGGTGTATCACTGAAATTTTTTTTTGGAAATTCAAAATTTCGAATTGATAAAAAGTTGTCACTATGCTCACATAGTTACCTAAAAAAATTTATTTGGAAATTAAAAAATATTTAAGTCAACCGGGATTACCTTGAAGTTTCAAGTTTTTTAGTAAAAACGATGATTTTTGAAAAAAATGTATGTGTAAAGCAAAATAATTATTTGAGTGGAAAAATAGACCAATCTCCCTATTTCAAAGTGCTGCACTTCAATGTTTGTACTATTAATGCAATAATAAAAATTATTTTGCAGGATAAGTAAATATTCTAAAAATATGACTTACTAGCGAAAATGTGAGGTTTTTCATAACTGTTTCTGAAAACCTAAAAGTTCAACTTTAGCTCCAATACATTTTTTATTAATAGATTACTCCTTAAGTAGTCTATTTTTGCACTTAAATAATTATTTTTGCTTTACACATAATTTGTACATTTTTTTAAAAATATCGTTTTCATTAAAAAACTTGAAGCTTCAAGGTCATCCCGGCTAATCTAAATTCGTTTCAATTTCAAAAAAAAAAAAAAAATTAGAAACTATGTGAACATAGTGAAAACTTTTTTTCAACTTGAAATTATGAATTTCCAAAAAAATTTTTTCGTGATACATCCTACTAAACATATGATGGCTTTGCTCCAAAATCAATGCTTGACCACTGCCATTTTTTTTAAATATAGACACTGCTTGATCCGTGGTACATGCTAGCATAAAAATTTTGGTGGCTTACTCTACTCTTTGGGGGCAAGGTCCATTGAAGATGCTATTTTCGTTACTTTTTTTTTGCCTTGTTTGTGCCCGGATATCTGCTTAGGCAGCGAATGACCCTTGAAAGTAAGTATAGGATGAATTATCCACCATAGTTTAGTACTCAAAAAAGCTGAAAAACACAGGGGTTGCTCTTTGCTAATGTAGTTACACGGTTTCACAGCTGATGATTTTCAAAAAAAAAAAAAAAAAAAAAAGATCACATTCGAAGTCAATAACTTTTTTCTGCACTTGTAAAATTTTTTGAATCTGGGCTGTAGTATAGTGTAATTTAAGGTAAAGGTTAGAAACCCAAGGCATCTAATCAACTTTTTTAATTACACGGTCTCAAAGTTGATAACTAGAAACAAAAATTAGTGAATTATAGGTCAATTATTCTATAAGCCATGAGTCAGTAACTTTGTACAAAAGCTGTAATTAGACTACGTATAATACTGATTCAGAAAGACTAAATTTTCGGTTGCCATTTTGAAAATGTGGTACTCTTAAGTTCTGATGATTGTTTTTTGTTGGACTTTTGTTGAACTATTTAAAATTCAAAAACTTTGTTTCTTTCCGTTGCCATTTTGAATCTGCGTTTTAAATAAAATTCTAATTGATGTTTTAGCAGGGACTTTTTTTTTGGCTGCGATCCAAATATTAAAACAACTTTTTTGTTTAGAATTTTGCAATTAATTTTACAGGAAGAGAGCGGTTTGGGAATAATTGTTTTTGGAAAGCAATTTTATTTGTCATTTAGGGAGAGTGTTAATCAACGCCGGGCCACGCAGCTAGTTCATACTATTAAACTGTTCGCGTCTGTTTGTCCGTCTGTCTGCAGTTTGAACTATTTAAAAACCGCTGAAAGTAGTGACCCGAACGATGTACCATTTGATTCGAAATGTTCCAAGGGAGACAATAAGACTAACGGCGTAATTGTACGACTTTAATTAGCTGAGATATTAATTAAAACGTTAATTAATTTCTTTTTTGAACTATTTAAAATTCAAAAATTTTATTTCTTTCCATTGCCATTTTGCATACGTGTTACAGTAAAATTCTAACAATTGTTTTTAGTAAGACTTATTTCCTTCTGTAGCCGTATTGAATGTGTTACTGCATAAAATTTTAATACGTAATTATTTTTAGCAAGCAATTGTTTTGGCTGCCATCCAAATTCTAAAACAACTTTTTCGCTTAGAATGTTATTGTTACTTTTATAAGAAAAATGAGCAGTACGGAAACAACTGCTTTTGGTAGAGATTTTTTTTCCTATTTATACGAGGTGTGTTCAAGAAATAACGGGAATTTTTAAATTGCGCGGGTTTGAAGAGTCCGATTGGCAAAAATTCTTTGTGTTATGTTGGTAGACATATCCTTAAAATACAGGGTGACAAGAAATAACTTGGACGAAGTTTCAAACCAAATATCTCTAAATACCACTGAATTTTTAACGATATTGTGATAGGGAATGAATCGATCCTAGAAAGCTACTAAATAGGTGTAAGTGAGTTAGTTGGGATAACCATTATTGTTCGCAAACTATCTGCCATACTTGAATTGCATAAGCAAGAAACGAAAAAATGTGAAATTGTTTAACGATTGAAAGTGGCTAAATACACGATTTCCTGCAAAATTAAAAGGTTAAAAAAACTCAAACATGATGGTAACAGGTCAGGAAGAAGAAAATGCACAGTTAACACATCTAGCGACCAGAAAGTGGACAAAAAGCGAGTTTAACGAAATCCTAGGATTTCAATGAGAAAGGTTGCTAGAGGGGTGAAAATCAGTATAGAAACCACTCGTTTGATGGTAATTGTTGAGCTTGGTCTTCTCCCTTACAAAATGAAAGAGACTTAAAAGCTAGCAGCAAAGAACAAACGCACAAGACTTCAAAAGAGGAAAGAACTGTTAAGCGGGCCGCAGATGATCGAAGGAAAACATTGCTCTTCACAAATGAAAAACTATTCTCAATTGAACAAACTCAAAATAGCCATAATGATAGAGTTTGGTCAGCAGAAGCACCTGGAACTTTTTTAATTGTTGGCGGCGTCAACTACCCCTATCTGCAATGGTTTGGGCTCTGTCGTGGCACCACTGCCGTCGGAAAAGGCAATGGTTTGCAGTCAATAGAATACCGGCTACAGGCTGCCTGGCTCGGAGCTGTCCTTGGAAGTAAACGATTACGTACCATTCTTTGGGTCACGACGGTACCAACTGCAGCTCGAATGTCAGCCGCAGATGCAGTACGATGCGCCACAACCGTACGCAAGATTCGGCGATCTTCCTTCTCAGTCGTGCCACGTGGCAGCTCGGAACTCGATCTTCTTGAGGTAGTACCATCCCTTGACCATAGCTTCCAATAATCATGCACGGTGGAAGCATTCCCACCAAGTCTTTCTGCAATATAGCGAAATGAAAATCCACCTTCTTGTAGCCAAATTGTACGACCTCGTTTAAACTCGCTGAGCTGTTGATAATGGCTTCTTCGTCTTTTTAAAGGCATTCCTGGCTAACATGAACGCAATGCGTCAAATTTCACGAAAAAATAATACTCACGAGCTTTGCAAACGCGTTTAAAACAAGCCTTATTTGCATGTTCTGAGTGACGCCAGCTGCGCCACACTTATGCGCGGAGCGCGAAATTTCAATTGATGTCATCTTTCAGTTGTATAAACACGCCTACCAAATTTCGTTTATCTAACACAAGTCTTTCTTGGTGTTGGGATTTTTTTTCCGCCAGTGTATATGGAATTCCTCGAAATTCGTCAAGGAAAGGAACGGCTTTGTTTATTATGGTAAACAAGGACGTCGGTACGAGAATGAGATATACTTTTGTTAATCGGTTGCCTGAGGTGCAAAGGTAACAAATGTATATAAAAAACGAAAGATTGTAGCTACACACCTTCACAAATACATGAATATTATATAGTGTATATATCACAAAAAAATGCACCCCTGAATTTGCTGAATGAGGAAAATTTTTAGGAGGTCTAGGTGACCTCCCTTCGGGATGCTCTTGTCCGTTAGGCTCTTAGTTCATTCAGCATAAACTGAATTGAAAAATGAAGCTTCTTCAATCCTAAATTTAATATAGAGGTAGGCGGTTGTTCTTTGTGCCAGTCGAATAAAATATGCACTCCGTAACACTGATGAATCGTAGGTTCAACCCCATTGCCTATTTAAATTATGCATAAAATTACTAAAAATGTATTTTAATTAAAAGCAGGTTGTAAAAACCCTTGATATTTTGAAGATTATTGGAAAACAGAGATAAAATAGTTCGTCTTGCGTAAAAAAGTTGTTTTAGTCCAGTAGAAATAGCGTTAGGGGTCGAACAAATTGCAACAGAAACAACACCTGTTGGAAATGGTAGGTAACAGGGTCCTAATGAACATACTAAAAGTATACATTCGTACTAGTGGGACGAATATGTCTTTTGGCCGCCATCTTGAAAAATTATGAAAAAATTTCAAAAATTCAAAAAAATATGTGCGGTATCAAATGAAAGGAAATTTTAAGCTGAAAAAGGATAAAAGATAGGATATTTGAAGTGAAGTGAAAATACTTAAAATATGCACTCGTGGTGCAAAATGTGTTTTTTTCGGCAGCCATCTTGAAAAATCCAAAAAAAAAAAATTTGAAAAAAATAATGTGTGGTATCAAATGAAAGGAAATTTCATGCTAAAAAGGAATGTAATATCTGGCATATAAATAGTGAAAATACTAAAAATATACACCTGTACTGTCGTGCGAAATGAGTTTTTTTTTTTTTTGTTTTTCGCCATCTTGGAATGCGTAGATTTTTTTTTTATATATAAAACATATCATATGCTGTATCAAACGAAAGGAAATTTCTCATTGAAAAGGATATTCATGGGAATTTTCAAGAGAAGTTAAAGTTGAAATAGGTGAAAAATGGTAAAGCAATTAAGCGTGCAACTTGGATTTTGAGCCATTCTAGTTACAGTGAAATAACATGTTCACTGAACTTTCTGACCAATGCTTCACGCTTTGGCAGTGAATAGCATACCGATTTGACAGATGTAAGGATGGCAAGAGATTTGAAGTATATAAAAAAGGTAATGCTCGTAGAACAGAATCTGTTTGCTGTTCTTTTATACCGTTTTAAACGGTTTATGTAACATTTTTAACGGAATAACGAATAGCAAAAGCAAAGTTACAGCAGAAAATGCTGCTGTCATTGGAAGAAACATCCAAGATAAACTCACTAGCAAGTGTTTTAAAGATCAAACGTTACTGAAATTAGACCAAGCATTAACAATGAAAGTACTGACAGAAGGAATTATTATTGCTGCTGAGACTCCACTACGTAGATCCACGTCTCTCAACACAGAAGATGCTTGCCTGTAATAACTCTTTATACAACAGCGCTCTAGAAGCAAGTGAATTTTTCAGTTACGAATTATCCATTCCACCAACCGCACTAGTTGACCGTAAACTCAGAAAATGAGAAAAACAGATAAATCTTTATTGGTAACGTCATTAGATACCATGAATGTCAATACGATACATTTGTATTAGGGTATTTCCTACGTTCTTGATGGATGTGTATTAGTTCACCCATTACCATTCTGCAACATTTAAAGATGTTATAAGTCAACACGAAGCGTATGTTCATATAAGATATGGAAAAGTGACCATAGTATTAGATGGGTATAAGAAACCCAACATAAAAGATATGGCGCACAGATTACGCATGAAGAAATCAACAGTTAAAGTAATATTTGAAGAAAATTCACCTATAGTTTGAAAAAAAAAAAAATTTATTTCCAATTCTGTAAACAAACAACGTTTCGTCAACATACTGGAGAGTTGTTTTGAAAGGCGATGTCGATTCACGCGGGAGGTGGCGCAGACACGATGATCGTTAAAGAAGCTGTAAAACTAGCCCAGAAACATGCGATAGTAGTTGCGGATGATACAGATATTTTAATTCTTTTACTGTATCATTCATCAAAGAATATTTTAATGAAGTCTGGCCACACAGTTCGATAAAGTTCGTGACATTCAAGCCATTCAAATCGGAGAGAAGCTTGCAAAACTCTACTTTTTGTTCACGCATGGACACGGTGTGACACCACCAGTGCGTTATATATGGCAAAAGTAAACCCTTTTTTTTTTTTTCAAAATTTTTATAAAATCTGACAGTCTAAGCGATTAGGATTGCCTTTTCATGATGTTACGATGGAAGATGTTACGAAGGAATATTTGGCCGGAATTTATTGTAAAATAATTTTCTCACTATATGGAGGTAACATCGACACACACCACTTAAATGCATATCCCTACACTCACGAAGTTAGGAAAATGGCTTCAGCTAAAAATGAATTCGACATTGCTCGCTGCCTCCAACACCCAATGCAGTGAAATACAGGGTGCGCCAGAGAAACTTACTTTTTTGAAATGTCAATAAAAACAAAACTACTTAAGTTATTGTTTTAATTCTTTTTTTATTTGAGAATACAATATCCCATTTTTTTTTTCATTTAGTCTTGAAAATGACATCGGTTAAATGATGACCCCCATTGAGCATACACTGATTAAGACGATTTTTAAAGTTTGTGAGCACTCTTTGCAGCATATCAATTGGTATGTTGGCAATTTCGTCGCGAATGTTATTCTTGAGGTGAGCTATTGTGCGTGGTCGATCAACATAAACCAGGGATTTCAAATAACCCCATAAAAAAAATCGCACGGTGCCAAATCTGGGGAGCGTGCTGGCCATGGGAGATCGCCTTTAGGGCGCTTTTCCACTTACCGACACGACAGCGATAAATCGTATATGATTGTCGTCCTCCGACATTGGCGCACGCAAAATGCATTAAAATATGCTATGCGCTTTTCCATCTTCCGATTCAAAGACGATTGTGTCGTCTCCGACCGAACTATGTCGTTTGCCGTCCCATTCGTGTCGAATGGCATCCGTCTCGCCTATAAAATCGGGACGACGATCAATCATCTGTTCACTTTCTTCGAAGGAGCAACAAATAACAATGGCGTTCAAATTTGACATCTCTGCATTAATAAAATATACGCTTAAATTCGCAGACGATAAATAAAACATGTAGCAATGAAATAATATTATTCTATTTAATATTTTGTTTCATTTTTGTTGCTCAAACGATCTTAATTTCTAAGGAAAAGCTCAGATTCTCATTTTGATAGCGTTGACGCCGCAGAGCGATAAATGGCAAATCTATTCGTCATTTTGATGCTCAAAAATGTAATGAAGCGATGGTGTTCAACGAAGAGTCGATTCACAACGAAACATATTTTTTTTTAGTAACAACGAAATGAAGATATACTCGTTTAGTACTAAAGAGCATTACAACAACGAAAACAAAACAAAACTACAATATTGCGACGACCAACTCTATCATGGCGAACTGCGGACAAAATTTTAAAAAGTTCTATGGCAACCCTTCGGTAGCGCTTGGCAAATATTCGCTATTCATCGCTTTGCGGCGCCAGCAGATAATAGGCGTTTCGTTCTTAGTAAACAAGGTGGGAATGTTTTTTAAAGTTGTGAATATCATGCACTCATATTGTCTCTTCATTTGTTTTCTTTTTTTGCGGAGGTAAAGAAACATAGCAGTAGTTTGTTAAATAGAGGAGCTATAATGATTTACGTGTGATCACGGTGCTGTCTCGAAAAGAAATGCTGTGGAAAATGGCCTGTTCGGAGAAATGATATCGTTTGAGTGGAAAAACGGTGCTGAAGACGACACGACACAGTACTTATCGTTGCAGTATTACCATCCGACTTTGGTCATTGTCGTGTCGTCAAGTGGAAAAGCGCCCTTAAGAGAGATGAGGTGGTCGGGGAAATGTTGTCGCAACAAATTCATTGAATCTCGTGCTGTGTGTGCTGTGTCTCCATCTTGCTGAAACCACACGTCCCTAATGTTCATTTCTTCGAGGCTGGGAAGAAAAAATTCCTCGATCATGGTCCTGTATCAAGCTGCATTCACGGCCGTTCCAAAAGTAGCTTTCGACGGCGAAGGCGCGCTGTTCTTTTGACCATAGCATGATGGCGACTAATTAAAGGGAAAATAAAACTAGGAGATTTCCCGCTCAAGATGCACACACTCTCGGCCTTTTATGCAGCCAACTCACCGAGCAGGATTTTTTTCAAAAAAGTAAGTTTCTCTGGCGCACACTGTATGATCTATATCCAATACATTTGCAGGAAGCGTTTTTGTTGGAAAAACCTTGAATCACAAACTCTTAATCCCAGACTTTGGTGATGGCAGTTGGTAGACGGAGAATTTCAGCCGATATCCAGACTTGATCCCAGCACCTCATAAAAATCTTAAACATAATTAGAACCATATAACACTACAAAATGTACATGTTGTCAATTTAGACTTCCATGCTCGTTAGTTTGTAAAAACTGTTGTTTAAAGAACCGCACAAACACAGGGGACATTTTGGATTTGGATGATTAAGATGATATTTCATTTTAATGGATATAAATATTTTATTTTATGAAAAATTCTTCAATTACATGATTTTTTTAATTATAGATTTTTTTAATCATCCAATTTAATTTTTAAAGAACATGTATCATTTAACTTTAATAAAGATGAACTTGAGGATGAAAGAGGCAAAGTTATTCACGGTTTTTAAGCCTCTTAGATCAATAAATGATGTTTTTGACACAACAAAAGAATTCAGTGTTTTAGTCCTCATTTCGTTATTTTTTTTATTAGTCTAAACCAAAATCACTTTTTTTTTTCAGTATCAAATTACCTTTCATTTGATTCCACATATGATATGCTTTATGTTTTCAAACCAAATCTACTCTTTTCCAAGATGGCGACTAAAAAAAGCATTTCTCGCTATAGTACGGGTGTATACTCTTATATTGCTCACTTCACTTGAAATATCAAAGGTTATATTCCTTTTTAGCATGAAATATCCTTTCATTTGATACCACACATTACTATTTTGAATTTTTGAATTTTTTCGGATTTTTCAAGATGGCGGCCGAAAAAAACCACATTTTGCACCACATTACGGGTGCTTATTTTTTTAAGTAATTTCACCTCACTTCAAATATCCTACGTTTTATCTATTTTCAGCTTAAAATTTCCTTTCATTTGATACCGCACCTATATTTTTTTGAATTTTTGAAATTTTTTCATGATTTTTCAAGATGGCGGCCAAAAAAACATTTGTCCCACTAGTACGGATGTATACTTTTGGTAGGTTCATTTGGAGCCTGTTACCTACAATTTCCAACAGGTGTTCTTTCTGTTGCAATTTGTTCGACCCCAAGGTATTTTTCAGCTTATTTCAACTGCACTATTTTATTTCATTCAATTCTCCTAGACATTTTTAGAGAAGTGGAATTCAATTTCGAGAAGTAAAGTACAAGAAAACAGTAAATATCACAATATGGATCAATTCTATTAAAAAACTAACTTTTCGAGGATGTTTCCCCCTATTTTTTAAAACGCTTAATCCTTATTAAAAACTAAAAAACTTGAACACAGAAAATTTTTTGAGGTGTTTTTCGATTTTCAACGCGTGAAATCCACTTTTAGATAAAGTACCGCGAAAAGAAAAAACTCTGATATTGGCACTAGGAAAAAATGCATTTCAAATTTACTTAGTGTGGCCAAGTGTGGCACTTGGATAAGATCATGTTATTCAAGTTGCGCCCACGATTGTGGTTTGTTTGTCATTTTTATCGCCTTCATTTTCCTGTGTTTCTTCAGTTAAAAGATGAAGGTTCAGTTCTTTGAAAAGAAACGCCCAAAAGTGAGAAGAGTCGGATATTAGTAATCCAACTTCGTAGAAAAAAACTAATCGCATTATGCGTATCAAGTCTCGTTGTCGCAAGGAAACATTTCAATATCTTCATTAACACAGGGTGGGCACCGTTTTGCTTTGGTTAGAAAGAAAAAAATGAGCGAAAACTATCAGTTTAAATTTTTTTAACAAGATTGAGAAAAACTGAACCTTCATCTTCTTGGTTAAGCGAATAATATATCCATTGGGAAAATCCCTTTTGGGAAGATTTAACTTTTGTTGCACAAAACACCCTACAAAGACTTCAAATATGTTAGATTCTTGCATCATTGGAAACATTTTATGAATATAAATAACATAATGCAATAACATTTTAAAGATATTCGCATTTCAGAGAAGGAATGCAAAGTGATTTTTTGAATAACAGTGAATTTTTTATTTTTCGCTGATAGCGGCTTTTTGAAACGATGTCTTCATTTTGAAGTTTGATGAAGTACAATGTGTAAATAGCGGGACTGCGCATGTCTTAGCCGTTAGACTTTATGTAGAGGAGTGAGTATGGAATGTAGTAGGTCTTCGTACTTCTGGTACATTATTACATCCTTCTATCTAGATAAGTTTTGTTTTCATCCTTGTTTGAGTAAGTTGTTGTGTTAATGCGCCACGGCCAAGATAAGCTTTAAAATCAAATAGCGCATAAATGTGGAATCTTTCGTCAAACTGGATGTGGGACAAAGTGAAATGGCTAAGATATTGAAAATGAACAACTTCGAAATGTGTTCTAAAAAATATTGTACATCAAGAAGGACTAATATATTTTGCAATAAAACTTGCGTCGAAATATTATTTTTCATTTTTGGCAGTTGTTTTCAACCTTAAAAAATCATGGGGCAAAGTGAAAAATACAATATGTGCCCTGCATGACATGCATACACAAACTATTCATATTTTCATTTTTTCTTGGTGGTGTGCGTTTGCAAATGAGGTAATTTTTCCTCCAAGTTTTAGTATCCCGAATAAATTGAGTGAATCAAAAATGCTGGTCACAAAATAAGTAGTCAGTGAATCAGTCAGAGAAATAATTGCCTATGCAATAATATCTCCATAAAAATAATTCTTTCTGTATGACTTCTCATAATTGCCGAATCGACAAATAAAAGTTGTCCGATATAATCGGACGGGAAAATATCCCGCGGCAAAATATCCCGCTTAATAGAACACATTTTCAATGCACCAAAACCGTTATAATGATCCCGGATATCCTGCATATTAGAATACTTTTCCGTGACAAAATGGCTATTATATTAAACGGGTTCGACTGTATCTTGTTTCGGGATTTGAACTAAGAGAATCGATACATATTTTCAGCAACATGTAAAATTAACGTAAGCATATCCATTATTTTCTCTCGTAAATGTCCTTAAAAGGGTAGCTGAAAAGCAAATTTTGAGTATGTTGACTTAATATCCCCAGTTAAAAACTTGAAATGTCCCAAGTTCTCTAACTGATTTTACCGACTGGGTGAAATAGAGAATTCATTTTAAAGAAATGCATTATTTATGTAATCCTTTCTGCTCTTAGAACAGGCTGGTATAATAATTGCACTACATCTTGAATAAACAACTCTGATATCACAACAAGTCACGGCAAGTTAGTAACTAAATTGGGACGGCTCACAAGACAAACTAAGGTCCTTGGTAACCGTCAAAAACATAAGCGTAGCGTCGCACAGTGGGGTATTTGACTGAAAATCCTGGCCAAAACTATTTCGGAATTTTCGCTCTTCTGAAGGGAATATCCTTCTGTGTGTTTGTGCGTCGTACAGCCAAGCTATCATACTTACAGCTATGAAACTTGGTACACAAGTTGTCTGAAAGGTCAGATGTTGTAACTTGAAGCTCGATTTTTAAAATTTAATATAGAAAAAAGTTATTCAATGTTTAATCCAAGTTTCAGATTTCTAGGAGTTTACGATCGTAAAACGGCTCCTAGTAAACGCAGGAAAGAAAACAAAGCATCATCATTTAGAGCAAATCAATCTCTTTAAAAGCCTAAATTGTTTGAAGTTCTAACGTAATTTACCGAATTTATAGAATTTTTCAAAGAAAGGTCACTTTTTCGACTTTTTTCAATTATTCAATCAATGTAAACTAAAATTCATGCATCCGAGAATCTAATCGTGTTATGGGTCTGAAACGTTTCAAGGATATAATCTAAACATTTTACCTTCATTTAAAGCAAAAACGGGGAAGTTATCTCATTTCATTGATTTATAATGATTTCTTTTATAAAGAGGTGAAATAAAAAGTTTCACCTATTAACTCGCTACGTATAGCTGTTGGCTGCATGCCAGTCGCTGACGGAAGGGGGGGGGGGGAGTGAGTTTTGGAAGGAAAGTGAACAAAATAAACGTATTTGATTTGATGCATTTTTTTGAAGAGGTGTAATTAGTATTTGACCCCCCCCCCCAAAAAAAAAGTGTTGGTCGACCTGGTTTAATCAACTACTCTATTTTTCAAACGAACTTTTTGTCAATAAATTTTCAGGGATATTCCTTAATACACTCTTGTTTTGCTTTCTGAACATATGTGTAGCACGGATAAACATCTTTGTTAGCCTACTGTGTGATTTCGTACTGATTTCTTGTAAAATTGGCTTCAACAAATATTGCTAAAGATTTCTCTGGAGAGTGGTTTTTCGTAGTGTCACATTTATTACCAGCAGCGACTGCTTTAAAAAACTTAGTTGCTCTGGTTGGAGACTTAGTTATGTCTTGGATAACTTTAGCAGTATCTGTATTGACTATGGCACGATGATTCAATTGCGCTGCATCAGTTAACTAATCAACATCAACATTTTTTCTGTCCCATTGTTTTCCGGCGCTTGGATCTATCACTCGATTGTCCGAATTCCGTACCTGGTCTCCCTTCTGGTAAAACAGACGGAACTGGTGCTGCGGGTAAAAGAACCTCCCCAGTTAACCATTCCTGATTCTTTTCTAAGAAACGGCTTTTAATTCTACAGCGGGCCTTCCATTTACGAGAGTAACTAATTTTGAAACTGTTAATGGTTTTTTTAAATTCTGAGTTTTTCGCAAGGGCAATTAGTAATTTCAGCTAATTATGTAACTAATTCTTTGATTTTCGCACAGAAGGACCTTTTTGTAGATTCAATCATAATTTCCTGCAGTTGTTTTCAGGATATTGGTATGACGAAAGCCAGCGGACCTAAAACAGCCGAAGAAAGAAAAATAAATGAAAACGACCACCTGCTCTATTTATGGAATTAATATTTTTTCGAGCAAAATCGAGCAAGAGTTAGTTTCAGATTCTCAAAATAGACATTCTGAACTATCGTAGGTACAATTTGCAGGTGGTACAAATGAGTACAACACGTTTAAAAACCTTCACTTACATAAAGAATTGCAAAAAAACAGATGTACTTTTTGTGAGGTTTAAGCAACACATTCACACAAAAATTAGAAGTGTAAAATAAATAAAAAATGATGAAGAACAGAGTACAAACCTTGCCGAACACCCTCCATTGTAAATTATTCCACTATAGTTACTTCTAATGCGAAAATAAAGCAACGGAGTCACTTAGTGAAATTTTGCAAACGCAATCAAAGATAACCGAAAACTGAAAGTACTAAGTTTCGACTGCTGGTAAGCTTAACTGGTTAATTTCAGTGTAAAATGAATACTGTCTCATGACGCCTGGTTTATCTACCTTTTTTAACGTTCAAGGTCAAAGCTAATAAGAAAATTTGCATTTTCGACTTTTGGCCAGGATTTCATGCAAATACTCCACTGTGCGTCGGGGGGCACAGGCGGGCACGTGCCCCCCCAACTTGTTGGACACTTGCTCTTTAGAATCTGAAATTTTATGAAATCAGATGGAAATTAATCGTCGGAATATCATTTGCAGTTATTTTCCTTTATTTTATCTTTGAATTATTACCCACATGTAGGTGGGTGAAGGGGGGGGGGGACACGGAGGAATTCCGGTTCTTCGTCGAAATTTTCAGTGTTTGGCACCAAATTTTTCCCGAAATTGGGGGAACGAAAATCATCAGAAAGATTATTTCCATTTATGAGCCAAAACTATTGTCTGAAAGATTTTTTCTTTTGCCTAAAACAGCCCTTAGGATTGCTAGTATTGTTTAATGTAAGGCCTCTGGGGATGTTTTACCCTCTCCCCCGTCCAATTTCTGGGGGTCACATTTTATTGTGACCTCCTCCAAGTGTGTGGCATTACTAAAATAATAATTTAGAGAACTATAAAAGCATAAAATCATACTATTTTATTTGCTTCTTTTCAAGGCATATTTTTTTAGTTCGATGTAACTAACTATGCTAAAAAATAATTTTAATTTGAAAATATTATTTTCACGAAATCTGGCTCATTGTAAGAGGGAGAGGGAAAGAAGGAGAGAGAGAGAGAGAGATGAAAAAAAGATGTATGATCCCTTTCTTTTATCTCACTGCCATGTAATGCAATGAAAAAAAAAACAATTTGTTTAACTATGGGATTTCTGTACAGAATTTAATTATCTTTCTACACAAATCAAAAATTTAAATTTTTTATTTGTTCCTTTCAAGCATTTGTCATTCATAATCATACCAGAAAAAAATTAAGTGCTAAATGCATGAAAGTAACAAGAAAAATCTTACAGTGCATAATGCAACAAAATACACCATTTATTCTTGTCTAAAAACTACTTTGCATTACGTAATTTGTGTAGTAGTAGATAATCTGAATGCATAAGTCTTGTCTCAAATTGATTTATAAACTTCTTACTTAAATACTGTGGCAAGTAAGAATATTTAGGCTTATATTTATAATCGTTTTCGGTACAGATTGTTGTTTTTTTTTTTTTTTTTCAGAACTCATTTTCGAATCTTTTCAAGTTGTATCATTGTAATATGACAATTTTCCTAGCTGATAATTTGCAAAAATGTAATATATATAATTATTTTAACTGATATATTGCTGCATTCTTTTTTTAAAAGCAAACAATTTAAAGTTATATAATTGTTTGCTATTATTTTGCTTTGTGTTTTTATAATTTTAATGAGTGCGTTTTGAATGACAATTTTTTCCCGTGTCTTTTTTTTTTTTTTTTTGAGTAAGTGATATATTTCTTCATTTCTTCCCATATTGGATATCGAGCTTGGTCACTAGGGTCAAAGGTAGTGTTCCTAACCGCTAACTCACATGGGATTGTTAGTATAAAAATAACTTTATGAAATGCCTCATTTCAGAAATTTTTCATGTATAGTATTTTTCTCTCCTCTCCCTCTCTCTCATGCTTCAATTACTAATCGATTATCGTCAACGATTTGTCAAAACGCAAACCGATCTTATTTAGATCAAACGGTTAACTATTAAAGGATGTTTGTTTGCCTCTTTTTTCTCATATTTTTGTCATCTCAATTACTTCATATAAGGCCTCAAAATGCTGAATTTTGTATCTATTTTTTAAAATTTCTCACGGGGGAGAATCCCCCGGACCCACGTGATATTGGGAATATTCTACTACTCCACTTAAAAAAGGGGTAATTGCATCATTCTTCTGATACCCATCCCACTCCTAGATCAATTCAAAAAAAAAAAAAAAAGAAAAAGACAGCGAGGGCATCAAAAAGAGAGAAAAGGCATATGGGGGGGGGGGGGTCCGCGAAAAAGACACATTAAGTAAACAAATGGTCGGTTTTGCTACCACAATTTTCTTAAAAACAAAAGGGGCTTGATGGGGGGACGTAACGGGGCTACGGGCCTAGTTGAATCTAAATCCGCCCTGGTTACTGAGGGAAAAAAAATGGATTAATGGTGTGTGCAATTCCTTGTAAAAGTAAGAACGAATTTTCCTCCAACGAATAATCTAAGGGGGAAAAAGGGGGGGGGCGCAAAATCTTTTTGGAGTGTAGGCGGAGCCTTTGCTCCGCCTACTCTAAAAATTCTAGACCTGTGCCCCCCCCCCCCCAAAACTTTTGGTCACGCTACGCCTATGGTCAAAGACGTTAATTGCCTTTTGTGAACATTTTTGTTCTTTCAAACAATTTCAAAAATCCACTTACCGATTTTCCAGGCAAAGAAAGACCAGCCTCTAAACCGAAGGACTCTAGATTGATATCGTTTTCAGCGGTACAACCAACTTCTTCAAGCTTTTCCTCGCTGAAAACACTGTCATCATTTTCATTTTCTTCTGCTTGAATCTGTGAGAAGAAATCATTTTGCACATTTTTGACGTTTTCAATCGAAAATTAATTAAAGCGGAATGAAACTCACCTCGCTTTCATGTTCTTCATTAGAAACACTTAAAAGGGGCCCATGTGTAGATTTATTTCCCATTTCTTCTTCACTGCTCACAACCTAGAAATGTAACATTTTCAAATCAGCCACAAAAAACAATTAAGTCCTCGCTGTCGAATCAAAAAACAAAGTTTCTAATTTTAAATAAGCATTTACACCAAATTCAATTATTCAATAGAATTTTTATCTGAAATAAATAAATTTAAATACGAAATGATTTCAGTTTAAAATATTGTAAAACTAATTTAAAATTTTAAAACAAAGGGTAAATCTGCTTTTTTGAATTTGTAGAGCTTCTTGATTGACTGGTTTTTGAAAATGAACGGTTTCATTACAGTCACATGATGACCATTGTTTTTTTACTTTTGAACTTTTCAAAGTTTTATGCTTTGCAGTTGACTACTCCGAAAGTCGAAGAGAACAATTTTGCGTACGTTTCAGTATTTTTTAATCCATACTAAATATCATACAAGAACACTAATAAACCTCGAGTTTTTAAAGTTATACCGTAGTACATGAGGCAATTATAAAAAACCACTTTTTATAAAACTTTCACAAGCACTTAGCAATATCATGTTAAAATATTGATATCCAGTAACACCATGCTTAATTTAAAGCAGGTACTGCTACCACAGCTATTTCAAATACGCAAATGAAATACTCTTTCATGATCAAGATTCAGTCAGCCCTTAGCCACAGAAAAAAAGAAAAAAGAATGAGAAAGCTGATTTCATAACAATCAACCACATTACGGCAAACTGCAAGACGAACGTAATGTGACTACTCTGCCAGTAGCCCAACTTAGAACTTCAGAAAATCTGTGAGGGCCTAGCGCCGCATCAGCAGAAAACCGACCGAAACCGAAGGCAAAAACCGAAAATCCGGGTACTTCCCTGACGTCGTTTAACGAAAGCGCGTAAACACGCTGCTGCTCTTAGGATTTCTAATCGTTAAATAAAAGGAAGAATTCTTCACAACGAACTCCAGATTCATCCGTACAAACTGTAGTTCAATTTCCACAAGCGCCTCTTCTCCTAGAGGTAACGTTACCGTGGCCGGCGCGCTCCCCCGATTTGACACCATGTGACCATTTTTATGGGTTGAACTCAAATCGATCGTTTACAACGACAAGTCCCGGACCCTGCAGCACCTGAAGAATAACATCCGGCTAGCTATCGCCAACATCCCAGTCGATAAGCTCGACAGAGTGGAACAAAACTTCAAATCTTGAGTCGATCAGTGCATCATTAATGGGGGGGGGGGGGGGGAGCTTGCTCGATGTTTTAAAATCTAGTTAAAATAAATATTCAAAATGTGTACAATATCTTATAAAAATAAATAAATTGATACCTGAAGTACTTTTTCTTTTGTTAACTTTTCAAATCAGCAAGTTTCTCTGCTGCACCCTGTATAATCGAAGACAACGATTATACCCTCTTTAAGATTCTATTTCCAAATAATGAAGAAGGAATGCCTCTTCGACAAAAAAGAATCATATAAAATTCGTTCTTAAGACTACAGATTGAGTGCGGGACTTTTAGTCCCTTCTCCCCTTAACATCACCAAAAGTCACCTAAAATTGCGTGTTGCAGTTACAATTTCAAAAAATTTAAAGCACAAGAGCTCCTTTAACACGATCTGAAATAACAATTGTCTATCAAAAGATTCCATTTCAAACTATTAACGAGTCAGTGCCCTCGAACCTCTTCTCCCTTAAGGCTCCTCCGTAGTGAGCCTCGAAAGTTTCGAAGTTAATGTTAAGTCTACGGGGCAGTTAATTCGGGATTGCTTTATCGCATTTAAATATTTTGAGATAATTTTTTCTGCATAAGATTCTTCACAGCAAGACAAACATCGCGTGTTTTTTAAATTTTTCATTTTCTCTAAAAGTGTACTGTTAAATGGCAGTTGAATTTTTGACTTGAAAAGTAAGAGGTGCTTTTTGCTTAAACACTTCATAACTATCCAAGATGAAATATTAGCTCAAAATGGAAAACAACGCGTAATTCTTGAATGTTTGGGCTTTTCAGGGATACTTTTTACTTAATCGTACTTAGATTAGAATAAGAGTAATATGGAATTAAAAACGGAGAAAATTTGTAAAAAACGAGGAGTTTTCACGTAAACCACGCCTCCCGTCGGAGACAATCACTGGGACAGTGGGGGGTCAGGGGGAAGTCGTTATCAGCGGAGAGTTCGTCTTCAGGGCAATAAAAAACACGTGTTTGGAGTTGGAGGGAGGGGATGGCAGTAACAAAGAGTTCAATGAGTAAAGAAGCATTTCTGCCATGACTTTGCTTGCGTATGTGGAAATATTTCATATGTTGTGTAACATGTGGATAAAAATATAATTTTTAATTTTGTGCCAATAGTTTAAATCCTATGCTGTATTTGATGTCATTTTTATGCATTGTTTTTTAAATCTTCAAAATGAGCAGCGGATACAAAAAAAAAAAAAAAAAAAACTCTACGAAAGGCCGTCAACTAAACTTAGTTTAATGCAAATAATTTCTTCACTCCTTAAAACGCAAGGATTTGAATCAATGTTTATTCTATGAGTTATGGGTGAATATCAGGAAAAGTGCCAATTTGACCATGGAAATTTTCAATTTTGAAAGAAACTCAGAAAATAAAATCAATAGGGTATTTCAAATACACATTTGTAACAATTTTTTTAAAAAAATTAGGGGCATGGTCAAGGTGAACATTTACTCCCAATTTAGGGGGGTTCTATTTGAGCATTACCGACATGATGAGAATGCTACCGATCTGATAAATATTACAGATTTCATACTTAGTGTACAAAAGTAAACACATTCACTACCTTTTATGTTTAAAAAGAAAATAATTTTACTTAGAATATAGTAATACTTACACAGCCTAAACGCTTTTTTGTTTCATAAATAAGATTGAAGACTAATTAAAAGTTAGTTAAAGTTTAAATTAGTGCGACAAAGTTTTTTTTCAAACAGATAAATAGGTTAATAGTTAAACAATCAAAATAAAATAAAATTCTTAACACAATCTTAAAAAACGAAATTAGCTCAAGACAGTCAGAGTATGGCGGGGAGGGGAAAGGATTTGCACTAAACTGTTCTTAAATTTTCCATTTTAAAGCAAAATTATATTTTGGGTGCAGTAGTTACGAACGAAGGTCTGAATATTGATGTAAAAAAAAAAAAAAAAAAAAAAGAGGGGGAAAATGACAATTTTGTTTGAAAAGTAAAATTTTGCGGAAAAACTATTGCTTTTGAAGCATTTAAAAAAACAATAAATAAACTGCTTCCAATAATGGAAAATTTGATGATGCACTTGAAATTATCTTTGTTCTTTAAAACTCAACTCATAACACGAAGAAAGAATTGCGAAAAAACATCGGTAACGCACGCATCAGTTTCGTAACAAATATCTTCTACTTCGGCGCTGCCGACATGACAAATTTCCCGCAATATGATAGCTGAACATCCCTAATAAAAGATTTGAAATAAAAACACCTTATTATGTCCATGGCAATAGGTTTCTTTTCCCTTATGCAAAAATAAATTGAAAAATTAATTTATTTTGTGTCTTAATTTCCGCTGTCGACATGACACTTCATTTAGTAGAAACAGAAAAGTCAAGATTGAAAAAATCTTACCTGTAATTCAATGCAGCCGAAGTGAAAATTTTCTATCGGAACTGAAACATCACATGTAAGAGCTTCACCCAGTGTAATTTTTTGGCGCCAAAAAATGTTTTGTCTAGATATTTTCATTCCGGAAGTTGGCTCACTTGTCATGTTGTGAAAACTTGTGACAAGCAGAAATTGCTTTTTTTATCGATCTAAATTAATTTTATCTAAAGCACAAGAGTTAATCGTCATAGATGAACATAAAACACGTTATTTAATTTTGTATTTGTTTCTGCTGCGATGTTTTATAATCCACAGGATTTTTTTTAACTTTGTGATTGGACTGTGACGCGCTGCCGACATGACATTTGAGGCAATAAAAAAAGTTCTATTGTCACAAATTAAAGTAAAACCTGGAATTTTTGTCATGGATTGTATGTGCGACGCAGTTTACTGTATGAAAAAAGAAAAATGGTTGGTTTTTATTTGGAAGTGCTTGAGAAATTCATTTGTGACTTAAATTAGCACTTTTCCTGATATTCACCCTTGTATGATCTGAAATCTTAATAAAATACTTCTATCATTACGATGCCCAGTTTGGGAAACTCCTAGCTTAGCGCAAGGCATAACATTGGATTACTTTGAATGTTACAATTGCTTGCATTAATGTAGCAGAAAAATTGTTCATTACCAATTAACCCTGTCAATTCTTAGTTTAGAACTGACATTAAAACAACTTGCTTTTATCAATTAAGAAAAATAAAAATATAGATGAGAAAAACATTCATTTTTTTATTTATTTATCTTTAAGTTCACGCGATGTTGTTGGCAACGATATCCTAAGTTTTAATTAATTAAATTATTGATGTTTATTGATTTATTACAGCAGTAAAAAAGTTTAAATTTCACTTACTTTTTACTCTGGAAAAAAACCTGACTCATGTGTTTGATTGGCGTTTATTTTTTTTTTGAGGGGGGGGGGGGTAATCATGTCCTGATTTAATTAAAGCCCGTATAGACTTAATTAAAGCTCAAAGTATAGTTATGGGTTACGTGCAGATCGAGAATGAATAGGCACTTTTTAAATTGGATTCGAAAAAATTCCCAGACTAAAAAAAAATGTGCCCCTTTCATTCTCGGTGTTCGATATGCATATGGCACGAGTGAAATAAAAGTGCAATATTATTTGTTTACAGCATCATTGTACTGCAGTCAATAATCAGGCAAATGTTAGGGGGGGGGGAGTTCATGGTTCAGACTGCGATACTGTATCTTTTTCGGACTAAGGAGGACTCAAAAGGATTTTCAATGTCCCCTCTTTATTCTGCTTTAGCGAATAGCAAATTTTACTAGTAAGGGTTATCCTCTGTTTTCTATGTTTGATCCGTGGAGTTCATTTTATACGAGGTCGGCAATCAGGGTCGTGTTTTTTTTTTTTTAATTTAATCTTAGTATTTGTAATAATGTAATTGAATTAAACAATTCAATTACATCACTGTTCCAATTGTTCGTGTCCAATTGTGATGGAAAGAAAGTGCTTTTTCTCATTTTGTCCAATGTCTGCCGCCACCCAAAAGTGGAGAAAATACCAACTCCGTGAATTTGATTGCACAATTCAAGAGGGCCCCACAGATGGCTCAGAGTTACTGTCCTAAAAGTTATTGAACCCTAATTTAATGACTCAAGAATCTTATTCCACAACACTGAGATAAACGATTTTTTTTTTTTTTTTTTCGTGTTTACCTATTTGTGAATTGAATTAAAGGAAACCAGGAAAACTCGTACAGAACTATTCTAGGCAACATGTTCAGGGCCACCTGGAGCCAAGTCAAGCTTCGTATCAGTTTGGTCGGCGCGTCCCCTACCCCTCTCCGAGTCCGCGCTCCGTTCCGAGCCCCTAGTTTCTGACTAGGTTGGCATGGCCTTTTCTCGGCTCTGAACATGTCACAACGTATAAAAGCGCATTCATTGTCTTCGAACTAGATAAACTTTTTTTTAAAGAAACTACGTTTGCAATTTAAAAACATCATCTGATTTGTGCAATGAAACACTAAGTATGGAACAAGGATATATTTTCATTTGAAAGCACTGATGGCGATAGGGACAGCATTAAATTTAAGAATTTAAATTTATCCGCCATGATGATGCCTTGGATACGTTTCAGGGAGTTAAAATGAGTAATCTATGTGCCATTTTAAATGAATCGAATCGAATGTACGTGTATACGTATCATCATACAGTGATGTAATTGTGGGAAAAAAGTTTGGAGGAACTTACCTTGCGGCGACCCACCAAAAGAAATGGCGGTTTGAAACCCATCTACTTTATATTTGCTTTACTTTTACAATACCCCCCCCCCCTCCAACTACAGCACAGAGAAGATTTTTAAAAGTCTTTCGGAAATAGAAATGCTACATATTGGCATTTGCATTATTTACAAAAAATAATAATCATAACTAAAATATATAGAAGAAAAGGATTTTTTTCAAAAACAAAATTGATTACATATTGAAATTTACTTTAAAAAATGTCTTCTTTTCGCGTCTTTCGAGGGTTTCAATCACGATGGGTCAGGAAAGAAAAGCTTTGATGCGATCCAAAAATTTACGCGTCAAACTTGGAACCTTGCATTTGGAAATTAATTAATTCAGTGCTTTTCGAAATCTTGGCATCAATTTAAAATGTGCAATTTCAAAATGCGACTATGACCGCTTCATTTCTGACTCTAATTGGAAAATGATCCTAATATTTGTAGTAGCCAATTATTTATATGGGTCATTCCATGTCAAGTGTACGAGGCGTCCCCACTCGACCCCACTCAAAAATGTGTACGTCATTCAACGTGAAATCAAAGAAAAAAAGACATAGACCTCAAAAGTTGACGTCAATTTGTTTTATTAAAATTTACAGGAGCTATTGTACTTTATGTTCTGATGAAAAAACCCTTTTTTAGATATTTTTGAACTTTAGTTTTTGTGTGTGCATCCGTAAAAAATCAAGAAATGGCAAAAATAAAGTTTCGTTTTTTTCAAAAGTAATTATCTTCTTATAGCTGCTATAAGATCTTGAATCTTTTCCTATGTGTTATTTTAAACTCTTGAAACAGAATTTCGGATGATATGTCACTTGCCAAAGTTCTAGGACAGTAATGTTTCAAGGTCATACAAAGCATTTTCCCATTTTTCATCATTTTTGTTTATGGGCTAATTGCAATCATAGGCTGAATATCTAGACACATCCTCGGCAGTATAAAAAATGGATTTTTATTACTACTTATCATATTTTTAATTACTATTGTTATCATTTACATGGTGGAAATAATTGCAATATTCAACTCTATCGAAAACTTTCGTTATCGCTTTTTAGAATAATGGCTTTGCAGTCCCATTATACATATTTTTTTATCACGTACACACCATATTAACTGTTTTATTTATTATTTATCTCATTTATTAATTATTTTTATTTTTATTTTTTTGAAAAAAGAAACAATGCTTTTTATGAATTTAAAATATTAATGACACCTTGCTAAATGACATATGATCCGAAATTCTGTTTCAAGAGATTAAAAATAAGACATAGGAAAAGACTCAAGCTCTTATAGCAGCAATACGAAGATAATTATTTTTGTTAAAAATGAAACTTCATCTTTTGCCATTTCTTAAGTTTTTACGGATGCGCACACAAAAACTAAAGTTCCAAAACATCTAAAAAGGGTTTTTCATCAGAATATGAGTACAATAGCTCCTGTAAATTTTAATAGAACAAATTGACATCAACTTTTGATGTCTATGTCTTTTTTCTTTGATTTCACGTTGAATGACGTACATATTTTTGAGTAAAAGCGTGTTCTTTCCAATGATGTAATGAAAATTGAAATTCAAGATAACCCTTTTGAGATATTGCCCTTTGAAACTGAGACAAAATTGAGAAAATAGAAATTTGACTGGAATTTCAACTCGCATAATTCAGCAATTTTTTGAGCTATCAAGATGCCACTTGCACACCTTTCGGAAGAACTATCAGGCTACAAACGAGGAAAGAATTAGCTTCAGATAGTCATTCTCTCGGCAGATACAAGCTGATAACCTATGGTCAAAATTTGCGTAAATACGATTTTTTACCAACTTCGGCAGCAAATTGCAAGAAAATTTAGTGTATGGAGCTTTTGTTACACAAGTAGGCTATTCTACCCTAAACAGTTATCAGAATCACCAAATTTGAGCCTGATAATCGTCTTAGGTCGCGAGCAACAAAAGCACAAACTTGACGATTTGGTCAATTTTTTCAAGAAACGAAAAAGAGGTCTTTGTAAAATAATTTTTATTGGCTAAACCAAAAGGCCTATGGAGCTATAATTTGATTTGGTTTCATGCAAGTCTTATATGTACATCCAAAAAAAATTTCATCGAAATCGGAGGGGGTCGAGTGGGGATTTTCTCGAAATTTGTAACACTTGACATGGAATGACCCATATTTATTCCGCAAGTGGCGATCTTGATGTTTAGAAAAAGGGTATTTTTAGTTATAAAATTTTAATTCCGTGCCTGTGTAAGCTTAAAATCTGGCATGCTGTGTTTCAAATCACTGGTAGGATTTTCATTTTTCATCATTTTTTTTTTTTTTTAATTTACGAATGTATTTATTTGATAGAATTTAATAGTTACTTCATAAAATTTAGTGAGATTATGTTGGTTACTTATTTTGCTTTTCTCCCCCTTTTCTAAACCGATCATAATGCACAAATAATTCCATTATTTAGTAAATTTCATGAAAGAAATGAATCAGCTTTACGTACAACAAAAAACTGAATAATTTTATATGGCGTTCATTTTTAAGGAAACCATCAATATGTAATCATGTAATTTATGTGTTCATTATTCTCAAATTTTCATTCATTTGTTGATTTTAAGAAAAAAATCTCTGTGCGTGGAAACATTTTTCCAAATAAAATCAGATATCTGTTGAAATGTACAAGCATTAATAGGTGCGAGTAAAATCACAGGGACGAATTCCTCAACGTAAAATGGCAAATTGAGCCAACCTAACTGCCTTTCTTCTTTCAATTCAACAAGGGAGAGGCAGCAAGCTTCAGATTGCTATTCACAATAGGGGTTCTTTCTCCCCTAAAGTGACGGGGACGTGTGTCCCCCCACTTTCTCCTCACGGTCCAGTTATTGGTGGTTTAAATGTCAATTACCTCACAGATGTACACTCCCCTCAGAAAGAGAAAGGAATTGGTGTAAGACGAATTCTGATATTCTTTTCCACTGCAGCGTCCCCTTAAACATAACCAAAAACATATTTTATGCTCTGCCATTTCTGAGTGAATAGTATAACTACGATTAGATTTCGACTGCTAATATCCTAATGACTCTCTCACAGATGATAAAATCCATCTCTCTCTGTATTTAAGATACATTTGAAAAAGTTAAAGGACCATCAATTTCAGGAACAATTATGGTCAGCTGCCGAGACTGCCCTTAGCCGGATACCTCGAATTTAAGAAAGAAAGTCTTTCATCGAAAGTGTTTGTTGCTCAAGACAATTCGAAAAAAATGTTGCTCGAATTTGGTGTAAAGAACATCAAGTAGAATTTTTTCTTGAACCTTGTTCTACGATTTATCATATAAGGGTCATTTTTACCGTCATTTGTGTAAATTTAGTGCATACATTTCATCTTGTGTTTTTCATACATAAAAAATACGTACATTTTTAAGCGACTCTTAAGAAAATTGAGCAGTCAGAGGCATAATGTGCAATGACGGAAGATAATGGGTTTTGGACAAATATTTCAAGATAGGAAAAAAAGTAAAAGATAATTAGAAAAAAAAAATCTACATTTTCAGCCAAGTAGCACGTATTTTCATCTAAAGAACATTTTTCATGTTGTACAGTGTGCAATTAGAGTTAAAACCGATTACTCTCATGATTGAAATTAGAATATTTCAAAGAACGCTTTCTGTATCATTTTTTTCCCTTATATAAAGGGAATTTTTCAAGAGCACAAAAAATCGAACACCAAGCGATAAAACTAAAACAACGTCATAACATTTTATGAAATTGATTTAATAAAGTTGAAATTATCGATTTCAAACAAACTAAAGTTCAAACCAAATTGTTTTATATCCCTTCGCGTTACATAATTACTTTCCATTTTCTAAGTCGTGCACGTGATAAAACGAGTTTCGTAAATTATGCATACTCAAGCTAGTTTAATGACGAATCTATTGAACGCACGATTCAATTGATTCGTCGTGAAAGTCTTCCTCAAGGCTTTAACGCGGATAACTTTCTGACACAATTGAAATTAGAAATAAAGCGAAGAGAACGATTAGTTTAGAATAAAAGAACGATGGTAAATAAAAAGAGATCGACAGATACTTAATACATATAGAGATAGGTAGATAAATGTAACCATACTCTATATCACCAAAACATGATTTGAAAGGGAATTTTATTGTTCAGATTTTTCCCCATTCATTCTTTCATAACAGTGTACAACATAAAAAATATCGTTTCATTGAAAGTGAGTTTCTTTTATAAAAAACAAAATATCTAATAATTAGTCCTTTTCCCAAGCACCATTTTCTCTAAAAATCACGTTTTTTTGCATATTTATAGCGTCCTCCAAATAGTGACTTCCAAAAAAAAAAGACTTTCCTGGCCCAATCAAGTCACGAGAACCACTTGTGATTCCACGATGTGCCACAAGTGGAAGTGAAGCACATTTGAATCGTTTATTTCGAAAAGGTAACATCTCTATTTTGATCTCCTCTGTCTCTTTAGAAAATTAAACAGCGCACGGTTATATTTTTGAATGTCATAATCAATGGTTATTTGGTAAATTATTGCAGTAATTGTGTACTTAACTAAAGGCATTTTTTCACTGATTATGACATTCAAAAATATAACCGTGCGCTGTTTAATTTTCTAAAGAGACAGAGGAGATCAAAATAGAGATGTTACCTTTTCGAAATAAACGATTCATTTAAATATTGCCACTATTCGATTTGATGAACATTTTGAAAATCTCTGGACAACTTTTAGCTTCAAGGAAAAAAAAAAAAAAAAAGAAATTAAAGTAGGGCGAAAAGAAAGATAAAAGTTTTTTTTTTTTAATGGTCGGCACGCAAATAAAAGCTGTCTTTTATGATGAGAATTTCTGATGAAAAGTGAGTCTCCCACAAAACGGTACGAAATAGAATTCTTTGGCTTTGATGTATGAAACAAGCAGACTTTGACAGTCTCATATAGTTTCATTTAAAAGGCAATCAAATCACATCAAGACGTTCCATTCTTATATCCAGCACACATTCCGGCGATTTTCATTCCAGCAATGAGTGATTCTACCTTCTCGTATGGGGTAAATTGGACACAATCTGCCTTACATTTTAATGTACATAAAAAATGAATAAGGGCTAAAAGTGAAAACGGCTGTTTATAGTCTTTCGTTTGCGTTGATTTGTAATGCAAAAAAGACTTTTCTACTATATATTTTTTAAATCAAGTTTACTTGTTACGTGCAAGACACACTTTTAGACTCATTTTAGTATCGTCAATTCTAGCAATTTATCTTTTTTTAAATAAATACTGTTTTCCTACTAATTGTATTTTAGTGTCAGTTTCAAACTGAGGATCGTTCTATAGAGCATCGAGCATGTGACACTTCTTTTGAAAAATAACTACATTTACAATACACACAATATTACACAACTATTACAATTACACAATAACATTTTAATGAGCAACCTTTTTATGCCTAAAAATTCATGCATATACGTGTCATTTCTAAGTAAAAATGTTGTTTGAAATGTAACATCTACTTGTCACGTTTCGAGAAAAATGCCTGTTTTTCGTGGAATGGCTCTAAGAGACTCAAGAAAAATGGGACATTCCTCAACCGCTGCTTATTGCAATCATTAATACAGTGTGTACTTAAAATAACGTTAGTTACAAATTTCAATGGTATCAACTGTAAACTTGGTATAGTGATTTTGTCAAGTGCTTTTTGAATGACAAGCAATAAAATTCGATCGAACTAGCTTATAACGAGCCCTGATTTAACGAGACTCTAGACGTAACGAAGAGATCAGACATATTTGGTTGGTAAAGTGGAGCAATTGCGGTTTTAATGCCTGAGCATAACTTGCTTTTAACGAGCAAACAAAGTTTGAAGCAAGCAATACTTATGCAATTCAGAATTTTCTTTTTAAAATTCTTTCAGCTAGTTCAGCAAATCCATTCTTGGGAAAATCTTGAGAACGGCTCGAAATCAGCAGTAAAGAATCATTCTGAGAACAAGTGATGATTTTTCTTTTGTTTATTTCAAAACTTTGAGCTTTCTTTGAAACCAGAGGAACAACTGTCGGATTTTCAGAGAGGCCATGAGTTTTCTCCGATAAATAGGGAGAACACCATTAAGGGAGCCAGAAGATAATAAATCAACTACTTAGATATTGTAAAAAATGGAAAAAGAAAGAAAATTTTTATGATCTTTTCCACGTATTCGTTTCTTACGAGCAGCGGCTTATAACGAGCAAATATCGCTGTCCTTTCAAGCTCGTTATAAGAGAGCTCGACTGTATACGTAATACAGTTATACTGAATGTTACCGTTAAACATCTGTGATTTGTTTCAAGTGGCAATAACATGACCATTTGTGAACCGTCTAAATTTATTATGTAGTAATTAGAATGGCAGTGGAGTAAGTAACAGTTTTGAGCAAACAGCTGCAAAATAAATAAATAATTTACCGAGCAGGATTTGTATTTAAACATACATACTTCTTAAACTATGCAGCAACTATTATTTAAAGTAACTTGTAACTTTTTAAAAAGTAACTTATATCACTCTCATTCTATATTTAGGATAGGTTTAGTAAAAGAAAGTCATTTGTATATTATGAGTGAGAGATGGAAAAAATCTGGCAACTGGTTCAATGAGCAGCATTGAAACCGATTTAAACCACTTTCGTTCTCCCCAAAACAGCAGTTTCGGCTAATGGACAATTGTCGTGCGCTATTAATGGACAATATATTTAAGCGTTTCCCAGCGCAATTTGTACACCAATTAGACCAACTAAAAGAGGAACACATAAACAAATGCTTTACTCAACTTGTAAATTTTTTGACTGAAGCTGCTGTCATGCTCAGTTGTTCATTCAAACGTTAAAGTTGAATTGAATAATACAGAATACAAGTGAAATCAACGAGTACGGGCAGGCCCGGATTACCCTTTAGGCCATCCTAGGCCCTGGCCTAGGGGCGCAAGCTGGAAAGGGCGCATATTGAGGAGGAAAAAATTATTCATAATTCGTTGATAAAATAAATAAATAAACAAAAAAAAAAAGAAAGAAAGAAAAAAAAAAGAACGCGCCACGCTAGTATATGGAGAAAAATGGTCAATTAGAACGGATTGCAACCTGCCCCCTGAGCAGGAGAAAAAAATTGAAAGGTAGGGGGCGTAAAGCTTGAGTCGAAATAATTCTGGTCAAAGCAAAAACTTTTCAATACCTTCGATTTGAGAAATCATTTCTTGAAAATATAGCACACAGGAAAATTAGTAACAGCCATGGTATAGAAAATGGTCTATTATAAAACTTATTTATGAGATAATTTTTCTCTTGATATCTTTAAATCATGTCAGTAAGTTTGTTTTGCAGTTAATACTTTATTAACTTATATTTATTTAAGACAGTCAACTCACAGGGGTGTACGAAGTTTAAATTTTTGGAAGTGGGGCATATTAATCAATTTACCGAATGAAACTTCAAATTTTGCCGAATGAAAGAATACGAGCCTACACAAGTTCCAGGGACGTCATTTCAAGTTTTTCCGAGGGGGGGGGGTGGCAAAGGGTGCAAACACAATACAATTTCATCGGAAAGCAGCAAAAACCACGCCCCCTTATATGTAAATACATTGACTTCTCAAAGCCGGGGAAGGCAAATTGACCCCCCTTAAATGACGGGCCTGACAAGTTCCAACATTTAACGAAAAGAGACATTAGACACCCTTTTGCTTCCGAATTTGCCAAACTGACACATCATTTGCCGAATAAGAAAGTTTTGGAGAGTTAGCAATGAGTTAGCACGTCTGAGCTCCTCTGCTACAAATATTGCTTATTTTGTACTCAAAATATTTACCATCTGACTACTTTAGTTCTCAACAGACACATGCATAGTTTTCACAAGTTCCTAACAGATAATTTCTAATGCACAATTTTATACATTTTATTTATAATTATATCAGTTATTGGGGTTCACTTTCAACATATTATTTTTCAAAATATTTTAATGAAGGTCAAAACAAAGTGGATAAAAATCAGGACATGCCTTGACATATGTTTTAAATAGAAGAACAATTAAAGAGAGGGATAAAACAATTGTGAGGAAAGGAGCATCAACATTCTAATCTTTCTAATGTAGAAAATGAAAGAAAAACAAAAGTGTATCAAGAAATTCAAGAGCCATGCTTTTTAAATTTAAATAAAATAAATTAAAAATTACTTTAAGCTACACTGTTTAAAAAAACCTGAATTTTCAGGAAGATTTTTACTGATTTTAACAGTAAATTTCCGTTTTCGTTTCAAAACAGAACTTTTCCTTAAAAAAACGGAACTATTCATTACCAAGGAATTACCAAGTTGGAGAAACAAAAAACGGAATTTACCCGGTTTTGTGGTTGAAATATACCGAACGAGGAAGTTAGAGACAGTCTGAAGAGACTTGGCGCGTGCGCAGATACGACGGAGTTTTCGGCAGCATAAATGATTCATAATCATAACTGAATCAAAGTGCACAGCAAAAGAAACGCAAAGTCATCGAGAATTAATATGCATGTTTAAGCTTCTATGAAAGCGACTTGTATTATTCGCATTAGCATGGAGAAGAGGACATCTGTGTCTCGTCGTTTGGATAGTTACATTACAAAAACATCACATGCGAATGATATTTAATCGTATTCCTCCAGACGTTATTATGTGTGCCATTTTGTTTCAATTTGAAAATGCTTCGAAGAACAGCGTTGAATAAGAATTATTCCAGGATTCTGCGTAGTTAATCAAATTGACTGGAAAAATAATTTGGATCTTTTCATGTGATTATGCGGTATTCCGCATTTCCTTGCTCAACATTTTTAAGAAGACTTCGTTTATCGCAATGGATAGAATCAAAATGGGCAACAAAAGGGCGTGTTAGTATATTTTAAAATCTACTCGCTCTATTGTTGCCTTTTTTGAGCAACTTTTATTGAAAATAGGAGGTAAGAATTTTTATTTTTGTTACTGCTATTTTATTTTAATCTGAGTCCAGACTTAACAGTTAGTTATTTCATGATGTAAACCAATTGTGCATTTTAGGAGTTGCATGTATAAACTTACTGGTGCTGAGCGTTAGTAAAATTTAGTGAAATGATTTTTGTAATTTTATATCAGGATTTAAAAGCTTAGTCTCAAAACTTAGCTTTTTTACTTTATGACTTTACTTCGTTAATGTGACGAAATTAATGTTGTCAAAACTACGAAAATGATGGTCAATTTGACGATACTAGGATAAAGAAATTGCTTTAGTATTTTTTTTAAAGGCAAGATGTTTAAGAGTTTGAAGTATATGAGCGGACATTTTCGAACTTTTTCTAAAAAACAAAATTCGTAAGAGTTTTAAGTTTACATTTTTGCTCATCATTTTGTCTTATATATATATAATTTTCCGGTGAGCTAGTTTACGCTCCTTTTTTAATTGCTCTATTTTTCTGTTTCTCATTTTCCCATATTTTAATCACCCACATTTTTACGTTATAGGCTTATACCTATACGCTTATACTTATATATGCAAGATGAAAAATTATTGAAACTTTGCAAAATAAACAAGCACTTTTATAGCAGCTTAATATTAATAGCAAATTATGTATGAAAGTTCAATAAATTAGTCCTTTAAGTGGCGCAAAATGTGTAGATTGGAAAAAACAACAAATGAACAAATTGAAATTTTAAGAAACTTTAGAGAAACATTTGAAAATTTACGAAACAATATAAACATATAAAAAGAACAAACGAAAAAGATAAGGCAGCACATTACCCATGTTTGTTCTTTTTATATGTTTATATTGTTTCTTAAAATTTCAATTTGTACATTTGAAGCTCTACACAATCTGCGCATTTTGCGACACTTAAAGGACTAATTTATAGAACTTCCATAGATAATTTGCTATTGATATTAAGCTGCTATAAAAGCGCTTGTTAATTTGCAAAATTTAAATAATTTTCCATCTTGCATGTATACATATAAGTCAAAGCGTATAGGTATAAGCCTATAACGTATAAGCGGGGATAATAAGAACCGAAAAAATGAAGAACGGAGAATTACGAAACGAAAAAATGCCTAACGGAAAAACGACGAACGGAGCTTTTGCAAAATCACGGAAATATAATTAACGAAACGGAAACACTCCGGCAACTCAGCTGCCGTATATTTTTTCGTTATTTTCAGGACATTTTTTTAACAGTGTATCATTGCAAATTATCTCCTCAGCCCAAAACATTATTATTGTTTTTTTCTGAGGCCACAGACGTTTGTTTTTCAATTTCATTATGGAAAAAAAAAATAACTGCTTTTTTGAAAAAGAAAGCGTGAGAAGATGTTTTACAACATATTTTCAAGAATAAATAAAAGTTTAGCGACGTAGTGAAATAAGGGAAGGGAGCGTTTTCGAGCCTAATCCCTTCACCAAACAGACTAAAATTGTGTTTTAATAATTTTGATTTCAGAAGCATTCTATCGGAGATCCCCTGAATCCGCTTCAATTTCCATTTTCAAACATTATCTAATCTTGCTTTTTATGAAACGTCCATTTTAAAAAGTTTTCGAGTGAGACTCAACGAACCCCATCCTTTCCCATAACATCAAAAGTGATCTTCAACCTCGCATTTAGCACTTAAATGTCGAATATTTTCTGAGGAGAGTCCAGAAACCAATTTTTTCCCCTTACATCTCGAAGATTTTCGACAATTTCAGTTATCTGATTTCAACAGATCTATCAAGGAGGGTCCTCACCCCGAACCCTCTCAACATGTGAAATACTCCTAAAATTTCAAATATGTTTAATAAGAGAAGAGTTCCCTACTCCCATCTCTTCACCCAGCACTGTTATAGATGCATTAAAATTTTTACAAATGCATATTTCGAAATTTTTTTCTCTATGGAAAGCTCACAAGCGCCCCACCCCCACACCATAACAGATCATCTAAAATTTCGTTTTCAAACCGCAAGATCGAAAACTTTTTCGGGAAGTGACCCTTGACCTCAGGCCTCTCCCACCTCTGTTAAAAATTGTATAAAATCTCGTGTTTTGGGTCTCAATTTTAATAAATATTCCCAAAGAGGCCCCCGTTCCCGGCATTCAGTCCTCATCTAACACTATTCAAATCGTCCAATTGTTTTTATTACTTCAATTCCGACACATTTACCGAAGCGAATGACTGAACCCAATCGTCTAAAATTGTATTTTAGGATCTCGGGAGAGCTCCAGGAGAGCTCTCCCGATTTCCGCCTTTTCAAACCATCGTTAAAGTTCGTCAAAATTTTAAGTTTCGAAAGGGTGAGGAGGAGTCTTCAAACTCATTCCTTTATCAAACATCATCAAAGCCAACTCACACTTGCTTATGTAGGACTTCAATTTCGAAAACTTACCCTGGAGGGGGGGGGGGTGCAGAGGTAAGCGACTGACATTTTTAGGGCAAAACAGTATGTATTTTGTTTCATTCAAAGAAAAATATAAATTGTGATATCGTGCTTTTCAACTGGATTATTATACCATTAAATTCAGCTTAAAAATTACAATAATCCAGGAGAAAAGATCGTTTCTGCAACGTATATTTTGCCTTGAATGTAACAAAACACTTACAATTTTGCTTTAAAAAAAATCATTTTTATCAATAAATTAAAAAAATCAATAATCTTTAAAATTGCGCGTTGAATTGGCCTGCTGCGAGTTATCCCATTACTTTCCGATAAATGGCACAAAATTGGAAAGAAAGAAAAAAACAAAATCATAAATCAGTTCATCAAATGGAGCGGGGAGGGGGAGATTCGATTTTGATAGGGTTCGGATGTGTGAGGTGGGGCGTAGTTTCTAAGTTTGGACTAGGGCGTAAATAGACTTTAATCCGGCCCTGCTTCTAACCAAAATAATGGAGTCACTATCACTAGATATAAGCAATCAATAAATGGAAACATAACCGAGGAGTTCTTGTAAAGAACTTTTCCTCGCTGAAATTCGGCTTACAATTGTTTTGCTAAAAACGCGCAGCACAAACGCTAACTTTGGGAATTTTTTTTCAGCTAACAAAATTTTTTGAGCTCAAAACTTCAGAATGTTCACTTTTCATGACCAACTTTCACATTTTAAACAAGAAGTTCTGTCAAGAACTAAGCGAGACTACTTTCGACGTCGGCATTCTAGCATCTGATCAATATTCTCTTTCTTGATTATGTGAGACTGAAAATTACGTCAAACATACCTTTTTTGCACTTAAAGCTGATTTCTAAAAGTAAAATATACCCCTCTCATCAGATGAAATAGACACGTAAAAAGTAAATAAACGAATAAATAAAGTTTTGTCGCACCTTTTAAAGAATGTATCTGTTATAGTTCTTTCGTCGAAAAATTCCTCAATAGTTTTCAAAAAAAAAAAAAAAGTACAAAGAACATCAAAACACATTTTATCAAAGGAAAAAAAAAAAAAAAACTTGTTCATTAATAAAATATCTCGAATTTCATTTTTTATCCGTTGCCAGTTGTTAAATATAAATAATGAATGAAATGCTCTCGTGAATAAAAAAAAATGTTACAAAAAATAATAATAAATAAATAAAATAAACAAATAAATAAAACAAAATACCGTCTGCACAGTCAGTCATTTTTTTTCTGAGCCTGCATTTCCACCATGTTTGCGGAGTCGGAGTCCTCACAGAAGATTATTCAGAAAAGTACTTTACATACATTATTTATCGAAACCATTTTCTTACAAAGTTAGTTTGAGTTTTTTTCTGTACGGTTCAACATTGAACGAAAAATGGTTCAAATCAAAAAGCGAAACATGGGAATGAGTCTCTCCAAGATCTTTCGAACAAAAAACAGTTTATTCAATTCGGACGATTCACTTAAAACTTATTAGGTGGGGAAAGGTTGCTTGAACCGTTCAATGTTGAATGAAAAAATGTTTAAATTGAAAATTTAAATACGGTAATGAAGTATCCTTGCTGAGATCCTTCGAACAAAAAAAAAGTTTGTTTAAATCGGACTGATTACTCAAAATTTATTAGGTGTGACAGCTTGTTTGAACGGTTCAATGTTGAACGAGAAATTGTTCAAATCGGAAATGTAAATACGGGAATGAAGTATCCTTGATAAGATCTTTCGAACAAAAAAAAGTTTGTTCAAATCGGACTATTCACTAAAAACGTAGTATCGCGGGGCAAGTTGTTTGAACTGTTCAAAGTTGAACCGAAAATTGTTCAAATCGAGAAATCAAATATGGGAATGAGCTGTACTGGCCGAGATCTTTCCAACAAAAAAAACAGTTTGTTCAAATCAGAATGTTCATTCAAAAGTTATTAGGGGGGGGGGGGGAGGAGCAGACAGACAGGCCGACACACAAATTCCCCATCTCAATACCCTACTTTCCAATTTTTAATTTTTCGATATTTATTTTACTTTTTTATTTCTTTTTGCCTTTTTTTTTGGACTTGGCGATATTTTTCAGATGCATTAAGCCACTTTTAATGCTTTTTTCGTCTTACTTTTATTTTTAGCGGAAAAGTAGGCTAAAAAGGGAGGAGAGAAAGAAAAAAACAAAATCATAAATCAGTTCATCAAATGGGTCGGGGAGGGGGGAGGGGAGATTCGATTTTGATAGGGTTCGGAAGTGTGAGGTGGGGCGTAGTTTCTAAGTTTGGCCTAGGGCGTAAATAGACTTTAATCCAGCCCTGAGTACGGGGTAACGAGTAATTGATAAATTAACGCGAAAAAGGTGAGGAGGATTCTCACACAAATCAAACTCTTTCGTCTATTGTTTTCAACCCGTCACGTGGGTAAAATCCCACCCGATCCAATGATCTAATATCAGATTCATCACGTGACCAAGCCAAAAACGATAATCGGACGCGTACAAGCATCGGGCTGATTGGAAGCACGTCATTAAATGCTATGTTTCGAAATTCTAGTTAAACCGCGAAGAGATTCATTTTGAGGTTGGATCTGCGAGAACGCGTAAAGTATGACTGGGTGGCTAATCCAACCTATTCTTAAAAATGAAGTGGTCCGTCTCTGTTACCTCATTTTCAGGGCTTGAGTACTTTTTGGCACATACAGCTTCTTCCGACGCTCTCTCCAACCGTCCATGGCTCAGTTTCCTGACGGGGTTACACAGCCATTTCCTGGAAAAGAAGGAATTTTTTTTTGAACGATACTACATTATTCGGTACAAAACAATAATCGATTTCAATTACATTTTGAAAGATCCTTTTTTTTTTCAAATCTATTCAAACGACTGAAATAAGGACCAACTTCATTTTCTGAATTCCCATAGGTAGGAATTCGAGATGGTTTCCACCAACTAATGATCGAAGTTTCGACTGCTGCACTTTCTCCATATATTTTTATACAGGGTGTCCACTCCAATCGTGGACCAATAGCTAATTTCTTAACCGTTAGAGATACGCATATAGTTTATTTAGGAAAAAATCTCCAAATTACGAAAGGAATTTTGGGTCTATTCAATGTTTTTCAAAAAATCAAATTTTGAAAGAGTTACGAAATTTAAATTTTTATACAGCCCCCCAGTCCTATCAATCATATTTAGTAAAACATTCTTGACACTGTAACGTTTAAAACTAAAAAAAAATCACTTTTCTACCACAAAAATTGACCGAGTTATGACGTTTTGAAAAATCAAGATTTTGCATTATTTCATGACGTCATCGAGAGATCGCTTAAGGGACCACATGCGAAATCCTTCAAAATCTTGATTTTTCAAAACGTCATAACTCGGTCAATTTTTGTGGTAGAAGAGTGATTTTTTTTTAGTTTTAAACGTTACAGTGTCAAGAATGTTTTACTAAATATGATTGATAGGACTGGGGGGCTGTATAAAAATTTAAATTTCGTAACTCTTTCAAAATTTGATTTTTTGAAAAACATTGAATAGACCCAAAATTCCTTTCGTAATTTGGAGATTTTTTTCTAAATGAACTATATGCTTATCTCTAACGGTTTAGAAGTTAGCTATTGGTCCACGATAGGAGTGGACACCCTGTATATCCATAGTGTTACACAACGGCTTTAGCTTACTGTCTCATTTTTTAATAAATTTCACTAATTAAAGTATTTAATTTTGCTTTTTTTTACGTTAGTAACAGAAAAGAAAACATTTCTCATTTCTTTATTGCAAATAAGTATTATGAAGCATTATTTGAAATATGAAAAACGTGTTCTACAGTTAAGTTGATGATTATAATAACCAACTACTATGGTTAAATATTAAACCATTTATGCCAAAGTTTAACAATTTTTTTCAATTTTTATCTGCTTAAAACTCTTACTTCGAATGGTTTACGTACATTTTAGGCTTAAAATGGTTCGCCGTTGCCATATTTATTAAGTTATTTAACACTCCTGTTTATGTTATATTTTGCAGATATGTAAGCAAAATACGACCTTAGACTTTATTGTTACAAAGTAACATTACAGAAGGCATCTGTGATCAATTGCTTAGCAAATAATTTTAAAATAGTTTAAATTTATGAAAAATAAGTTCGCAAAAAAAACTTACTTTGTGTGGCTACCCAAGCTGGATCGTTGTTTGATTTGTCTGAAAATAGCTGTCAATAAATAAACTCTGATGTCCAAATAGTGGCTCTAACTGGTTTTCTCAAGGACTATTTATCTTGTGAAAAACAGCTTTAGTAAAATGATATACCCATTACAGGTTTTTTTATGTAGTAACTAACAAGCGTCACGTTTTTAGGCTACTGGGCATAAATGGGTTAAATCACAGAATGAACTAGAAATTAGCTGTTTTATGTATTGTATCCTAGTACTGTGTGTAATAGATATTTAAATCTTCTTAATATAAAATTTTTGAATTTCAGTTGAATTTGGGTCATGTACACGTAGTTTTCCTTACTTGTTACTCAGTATGTATATTTTATACAAAATGTTTCATACGTCAAAAATAATTAAATAAAAAATACGCTTTTTCTTTTAAGTAACAAATGAAATAGAAACTTAATTATTTCATTAAAAGCGTGTGTGCAAGGAATTCGCACTCTCCTCGTATTTTGCATGATAAAAAATAAGTTTCAGCTTCAATTTACTTTTTGTTAATTCTCAGGACATTTTACAATCCTGGACTATTATTAATAATGCTGATCAATATCTACAAAATGAGAAAATTTTTCCCATATTACTAAATTTATAACTATTACTCTAATGAATTAAATATGAATTTCTAAAAAGTGCTAGTCTGGCAGATAATAAAATTGACATTTTTTCGCAAGTATCAAACCAAGAGTTAAATAAGTGTCAAATCAAACGTTAAACCACTAGAAATACTAAAAAAATACCAGATTTTACTAGCTTCATTTTAAAGCAACTTTCATTAGAATAAATAAGTTAATAATTAACTTTTCAAGTTAAACAGAATATACTGTTAATTATTGAACAGTTTCTGGCTCCATCATTTTAATTAGATGTAACTTTCTTCTGCGTTACACACGACTGCGTAATACACAGCTATATTATATAGCTGTGTATAACTTAAAAACAATATTTCATGTAATTACAATTGTAAAATCAAAATCTATAACAGGAATTATTACAAGTCAAAGTGGCCGAATTACACCACATGTTTCAGGCTAGGCAGAAGGGGATTCACTTCATCTCTAGTATGGTATCTTATAGGGAAGACTGGGGACGGTTGGGATAAGGGGCGGTTGTGACAGTCGTCATATCAGCTAAACCATAATTAATACCTGGTTGAAGCAAAGAATATCAGCATGTTTGTCTGAATGTGTGTCAAAGCAATGCGGTAGCCATCGAGAGACATAAACGCTAGCAGAGGGGTTGGTTACTTTTTAACAGTCAAAAGTAAGTTTTTTTGTTCGATTTCTTTTAGTAATTCCTTGTTGAATGGGTACAGATAGAGAAATGACAGTTTCCCCCTGTTAGTAGTGAACCTTAATAGTGATTACTTTTTATGTAGACTATTTTGTATTGCCATGGCGATTGCTGTTTTCAAAAGTAGTGGGTTGGGGTCGGTTGTGACAAATTGCGTGGGGACGGTTGTGACACGAGTAAAACATGTTTTTACCATATTTGATGCCATAATAAGCTTGAAGAAGACAGAAATATGGCAGTGTGACCTAATGAAATATAAAGAAGCTTATAAAGAACTGAAACTTTTTTTTCATTCGGACAGCTTTGGAAATGCAACGTTAATCATAAGTCTTTGCTAGGAAACATTCATTCGTAAACGTGATGGAGCCGGCCGGCGCTGTCACAATGAAAACAACGTTTGCATAGGTTATATTGCTCATAATAAAGTGCTTTGGGGCTTACATATAAGCTGAAAGCAACCATGAGAGTAAAATGGCTACTGAGGAATGGTTTCGTTCATTTATAAATAGAAATTTTTCACGTTTGTTCGTGTAGCTCATGCCACTAGCCTTTCAAGAGTAACAAGCTTCAATAAAACAAATAAATGTGGAATCTTTCTTTGATACTTTAGAATTGTTATGAACAGACACAGCTATGACCCACAGGATGTGCATAATGTTGCCAAAACAGACGTTACGAAATTCCAGAAACCTGATATTGTTGCAAGACTTGGTATAAGGCTACTTCAACTGAACGAGGCACATTGTTAAGTGTTAAACTTTCCCAGATGAAGGTTATGTTGAATTACGTTTAATATTACTTGAAATTAAAAGTGATCTAGATTATTTTGCTGTATTTTTGAACTTGTCACAACCGACCCCAAGCACTGTCACAACCGCCCCTGGAGTGGGGTCGGTTGATACATTTTTTCCTTTTTTGTTTAATTTGGTCCTGTGAGTTAACTATTGTACTTAAGGAGAAAATTTTAGTATTTATAAGCAGGCAAATGTACACTTTAACATGAAAACAACTTTAAACCAGCTCACAGGCATTACTAAGGGATCTATGGGGGGAGCAAATGAAAATTGTCACAACCGTCCCCAGTCCCCCCTACTCAGTATTATTTTCCAAGAAAACGCTTCTTGTATATTGGATTTAAGAGACGGTGGGATTTGGAATCGGTGAAAATTGCCAAAAAAGAAGATTTTGGTGTTTTATTGCACTTCAAATATAAGTCAAAATCCACTTAGCATTCGCCCATTTTTACCAAAGTAATGACTGCTCAAAGTTATAACACAAAACGATTTTTCATCCTATAAAAATCACCTATTCAGGTCATCCTCCCCACATGTATCGATTACGAGGTCATCAAAAATGTTTACTAAGTGCCTGATTTTTTTACTATTGCTTAGTTAATATGTGTATAATTTAATAGTTACATTGTCCAACAAATTGGGTGGTACCTTATCGCGGTCCTACACTCTAAAGTTGTAGTACAGATTCGCGATGTTAAAATAATTCCTATCTTATCAGGCTGAGTCTTTGTGAATAGCACATTTCCCAAAAATACTTTTTTTTTTTTGTTTTCAACGAACCGCCATAATTACGCAAGATATAATTCAACTTCGCAGAGATGGCCTATGACTCCTCCTTCTTTCAGGATTATCCATTTTTAAGAAGGGGTGATACGCAAATGAAAATTGAGGAATGGGATTCACAATTGATGGGGGAATTTGAAATGGGTAGAAATTCTACCTATTTTAAGGAATGGACTCGTTTTCTCATTTGATTGACACCGGCCATCTCGTCGCGGTTGAATTATATATACATTTGTTTATTTGTAAAAACTGCCGAAGCATCACAGCTTATTTTCGTCATTTCAAGCATGAAAAAACATTTGAATGAGTAACAGTGGGGATCTAATTTTTTTCTCTCTTGCACCCAGTCATAGATACTAAAAGCACAAAAAAAAAAATTAGATGATACCGGTAGTCCTTCATTATGAAAAAAATGCTTAACCTTGAGAAAAAATGAAAAATTGCCCTTTTCACTCCCCCAAAATCGGCCTGTGGAACAGGTATTAAAAATTTGATAATGCATGGAGTAAGAAGGTGTCACGTTGCTCTTTAAAACAAAACAAAAACTATCTTGTTATTCCAAGGCTTCGTATTCCCGTGTTGCATATCTGCAACATACCAAAAACCTTAACATCATTTGCACAGTGAAGTTTCGAAGGCGATTTCATTGATTGTAGCAGTCTTGTAACATTGCAGTTAACCTAAGTTATTCATAAAATTCTCAACAGAAGGCGATACTAGCGATTTTTTTCACATCAAAGTTAAATTTTTCACTTGAGTAGTCGCATGTGGTTGATGCTGAAATTAACTTCAAATTTAGCGAAGTTCAGCAATAGGTATTCCATGAAGGTAAGTTCAAGTTCTTTATAAAAGACTAATTTTTTGCTAGAAAATTTTCAAAATTCAAAATAGGCAATTTTAGGTTTGTTGTACATCTGCAAGAACAGGTAATTTCTACCCATAAATTATAGCTTTTTAGAACATTGATAAAGAAAGATGTACTATTTTTTCTGTGTTTCTTTTAAAATTATCTTCATACTTTTCGAAGCAATTTGATAAAAAAGGAAACAAATAGTATGTTGGTATATTCCCTAGCAGCACAATCTCATCGGCCGATGATCGGCCATTCATCGAAACCCGATGAAATTCTCATCGGCCGATGATCGGATTTCGATGAGTTCTTATCGGGAATTGCTCCAATATGTCTCATCGGCCAAACAGAATCCGAGCAGCAAAATCCGATGAGTTCACGATGAGATTTGGATCAATTTACGAGCAGTGCAGTCAGGTGCCGATGAATTTAGGATCAATTTTGGATGAAAATACGATGTGATTTAGATCAATAAGCGAGCAGTGCTGTTCCGTGGCGATGAATTTAGGATGAAAAAACGATATGATTTAGATCAATATACGAGCAGTGTAGCTCGTGGCGATGAATTTAGGATCAATTTTGGATAAAAATACGATGAGAGTTGGATCAATATACGAGCAGTGTAGTTCCGTGGTGATAAATTTTGGATCGAAATACGATGAGAGTTGGATCAATATAAGCGCAGTTTAGTTCAGTGGCGATGAATTTTGGAAGCTTTTTTTTATTTCCCCCAACCAGGTGCGACTGGCAAACTAAAGCATCGAACTCAGGTTTTCGGCGCGGAAAGCCAAATCTCTACCACCACGCCACCGAGTCTACGATTAATGATACCAACACTGCATATTTAACAAAAATTTGAGATTGGGAAAATTTTCATCAGAAAATTTGATCATTACGACCTCTTTCCGATGAAATCTGTAGCTTGGCATATTTTCATCGGGAAATTTGATTGGAAGTATATAGTTTTCCGATGAAACATAGCTCGGTTAATTTTCATCGGGAAATGTGATCGGAAGGATATCGTTTTTCGATGGAATATAGCTCGGCTAATTTTCATCGGGAAATGTGATCGGAAGGATATCGCTTTCCGATGAAATATAGCTCGGCTAATTTTCATCGGGAAATGTGATCGGAAGGATATCGCTTTCCGATGAAAAGTAGCTCATCGAAAACCGTGCTCGGATACTGATCGGAACGATGTCATCGTGCGTTATGGGATCAGTTTACGAGGAGTTAGTTGATCGGCCGAGCAAAATCCGATGAGTTGATGCTACTTGGGTTATATCTCAACTCTACCATTAAATTTATGTAGATTTAATTTTCTTCACATTACAAATACAAAATGCTAATTATGTTGTAATTAATTTTTAAAATATGAAAACACTATTGTAATGGAAGTATGGAACGAAATACTAACATTTTACATAATAATTAAATAACATGATACACATAATTACGAAAATACAAAATGATATTTTTATTAGTTTTGTTTTCAAAATTTATTCTAAACTTGCCATTTATTTTCTTAGAATGGCATATAGACGTAAATTTTTGACAGCTGAAGAAATGGAGTATCTGGTGAATAAGACAGACAGCGAAGATGAAACAGATGTTTCCGATGATGATAGCTAGGTAGGTCCAAATTTTATTCCACCTGTTGATTCTAAATTGTTTAATCCGTTAGTTGAGATGAGTGAAGAAAGTGATTCTTCATATGAATATTCAGATGTGAATGAGGATAGAAAAAGTCAACAGAGTAATTCGACCATTGTTACTAGGACTCCTGAAAGCATTGCCGGACCTTCTATTAGTGCTCCAAAACACTCTGTTAGTGCTCTGGGACTCTGTTAGTTCTCCTGGACCTTCTGTTAGTATTCCAAGCTACTCCACCCGTCCTGTCAGTGAAATAAACTGCAAGTTACCCAGTGATAAAGAAATGATGAAAAAAGAGCGTGGATCATCTAGTGAATATTTTGCAACAATTGAAGGGATTAATGTTTCAACAATATCATGGAGGGACAGTAAAATTGTTCATTTAGCATCATCCTTTGCTGGCAAAGAACCAAAATCTAAAGTTCGAAGATACGATAAATCTACCAAGACATACATAGAGATTGACCAACCTTTTGTTGGGATGGTGTCGATTTGATAAATAGCATTATGGGAAGACAGAAAATATTACTGAGCAGCAAAAGATCGCACATTCACATGCTCTACCGCTTTCTGGATTTAATTACGTCTAATGCTTAGTTACTGTACAAACGCGTACATGTGGAGAAAAGAAAAAATGAAAAGATGTAGAATTATGCTGACTTTCGTCTTGAAGTAGCCGAAACTCTGTAAATTGAACACTCGGATGAGGGATAACAGAAAAAGAAGAAGTAACATAGAAGAAGGTATACGATAATGTAATTGGTAGGTATCTCAGGTTTCTCTATGTTTGGTAGGTATCTCAGCATATCCTACCAAAACCAGTACGCCTAGACGAAATTGAACATTCGCCTTACTGGGCAGACAAAAGAATAAGATGTAAATACCCAAAATGCAAAGGATTTACTCAAACAACGTGAGAAATGTGGTGTAGGAGTGTTATAACGAAAGCAACAATTGTTTCAAAAATTTCCATGCAAACTGAAATCAAGCACATTTTGAATTTTTAAATTTTTGTTCCATTAAATATTTGTAATTTTGTGTTCCAGATTTTTTAAATTATTTTTCCCATGCTTTATATTGAATTTTCTAACATGTGAACAAGTTTTTTTAAAATCGGAGTTGTTGGGATACAAAGGGTTAAAGAGATATAAGCCTTCAAAGAAATACAATAATAACTCTTGCAAACAACTTAAAACAGGTTAAGTAAACTAGATAATAACCTAATAAAATACCACTAAACCAATTTGATTTAAATATGTTTTCAAAATATTATTCTACACAACAAATAGCTTTCAATTTTTTTTAAATAATTAAAAAAACATAAATTTTCACTAAAAACAAATATGTTTTGGACCCATGTCAGACCGTCGCTGTTTCAAAACGTTAGGAATGGAAATATTGGCTTCAGAATTTTTCCTTTTTTTGTTTTCAGTTGAACTACTTCCCCCAATCACCTTGCTTTACCATATGCACAGCAAATGTAATCTTTCACTTTTACTTTTAATGCATTCTGATTTTTAACAATATTTTCTTTATTGACACTGTGAGTTTTCTCAAAAACATTGCTAAATAAGCATTCACAGCACTAAACTGAGGCTGGCAGATACAAAATTGTGTAAGATTTGCGTTTGCGGCACAGGAATTTTGAGTTAATACTTTTTCTTCGGCTATTTGTTTGCCAGTTTTTTTACATTTTCTTTTCTTTTTTTAGTACTTTGATTTGAGTAAAATTTTAAAGGAATATCTAAGCACATCAAGTGGATTATTTTACACAACAAATAGCTTTCAATTTTAATTTTTCTTTAAATATAATTTAAAAAAACATAATTTTTCACTAAAAACAAATGTTTTGGACCTATGTCAGACCGTCGATGTTTAAAAAAACATTTGTTTTTAGTGAAAAATTATGTTTTTTTAAATTATATTTAAAGAAAAATTAAAATTGAAAGCTATTTGTTGTGTAAAATAATATTTTGAAAATATATTTAAATGAAATTTGGTTTAGTGATATTTTATAAGGTAATTATCCAGTTTACTTAACCTGTTTTAAGTTGTTTGCAAAAGTTATTGTTTTACTTTGAAGGCTTATATCTCTTTAATGCCTTGGAATAACAAGACAGTTTTTTGCTTCGTTTTAAAGGGCAATGAAACACCTTCTTACTCCATGCATTTTCAAATTTTTACATGTTCCACAGGCCGATTTTAGGAGTGAAAAGGGCCATTTTTCATTTTTTCTCTCAAGTTTAAGCATTTTTTTCATAAAGAAAGACTACCGGTATCATCTTTTTTTTTTTTTTTGTGCTTCTAGTATCTATGACTGGGTGCAAGAGAAAAAAAATTAGATCCCCACTGTTAGTAGTTCATACGTTTTTTCATGCTTGAAATGACGAAAACGGCACTTTTTGAACCGCGATTTGACCCAGGAAAATTTCTATTTACTCTTAAATTAAATCGTTTCTTTTTATGCACAAATAAAAGTTCATTCTTTCAGCTTTAAAATAAGCCATGTTTGATCTTTGTACCACTTAAAATAAATTTACCAGAGCTGTTAAAAAAAAGATCAAAAATGCCGAAATTTACTCATCGGCGGAGCAAAAAAATGGCTATATCTCGAGAATAAATTTTTTTCGAGAAAAAAATAAAAGTTTAGGAGTACAGTATATTGGTGCATATCACCTACCAAATTAGATAAAAATCTAAAATGGTGCGGCACGAAAATTTGTTGATTTTATCTGGAATGACCCAGCATTATTTTATAATGCTGCACTTTTTATTAATGAAGGGAGTCGAAATTTAAAACGTTTAAACTAAGTTCGGGTTCACAGGTAAGTTTAACTTACTTAAAATGAGCACGAGACTTGGAGCCGCTGTTGAGACCAGCTTCCCCCACCACTGCAGGAGACTCTGAAAAAAAAAAAAAAATATTTAGCTAAAATAATAGTAATAGCAAAAATGTTTCATTTCCTCTTTTGAGTGTTATTTGCAACTCGGAAAGACAACATAAAAACACTTAGATATTTCTATGCTACACATTTTGGAGAGTATTGAAACCTACGAGGTTTTTTCAACCTCCGATCGCACAGTATTCTGCTGATGACAATTAAGCATTCGAAACGACATCTTGTGGCTCATGGGGGATCGAACCCATGACCTTCGCGTAAATTACACGACGTTCTTACCAACTGAATTAATACGGCCTCTCTCTCATGATGCTATATATGGAAGCAATGCATAATTAGCCCAACTCTAGTTTTAAAAACATACTATTCTTCATCTGATTAGAAAAACTGCAAGAACTTTAGACTATGTATTCGTTTAAGTTTGGACGAGAAGTTCGCTAATGAAAAAAATGGCAACATCTAAGCATCACAACAATATTATGTCCTACTGCTGCTTTGAAGCAACGACAAGCGTATATGTATTTTTTTCCCGAAATTATTAAGTAGCCATAAAATACATTGTTTGCGACATACTAAAAAACATAACTGAGATAAGCACGCAATTTAAAACATCACAGTACCCGCATAACAAAGAATCGCATGAAAACAGGCTTTGAGTGCACTTTTATTAACCATATATAAGACTTTATTTACGATTTTAGACACAAATAATACTCTTATATGGGCGATTCTCTGTAAACTCGTAATTGGCTGTCCGGACGGAGTATGTTAAAAATAATAAAGTGTAATAAAGTAATTATCGCTCTTAATACAAGTAAAGCATTAATATTTTGAAACCCCATTGTATTTGGAGCGATAACAATTGAAGGGTCAGGGGGAAAAACCACGGTAGTCACATTTAATTCATTTTGAGAAAAACGAAATTTAAACTTTACGAACTCATAAACTTCCCCAGTATACTTGTTCTAAAATGACAATAATAAATGGACTACAGTGTTTTTCACGAATATTGCATATACTAAACGAAATTACACTTATTTTTCTAACAGCATCTATTTTGCATCAGTTTAAATTCAACAAAAAGTGGACTACCGTGGTTTTTCCCCCTGACCCTTCAATTTAGTTTTTTTTTTTTTTTAGAAATTATCCAAGCACCAAAAACAAAGTCCCCTGGCTGTCCCAATCCAATAGTCTGACATTTAAAGGCAATATTTCAAAAAACCTATTAACACCACATACATTTGGCATTTAATATCTAAAAATAGAATAATGCAACTACAGCTTTTTTATGAAATAAGGTCTAATTACGTATTTCTAAAACTGCCATGTAACTTCTGTCCAGAGTTTTTTCAAACAGTCCCCTACCACAAATTCAAAGTTTCAATAGAAAAATCTGTTAATCTTGCGACTGTGTTTTGCCACAAAGTTTCAAGTAGTCAGTGTGAATTAGCTGAAATTGCTGAGAACGGTGTTTAGTCTGTGGGCCGAAGGCAGAAAAGATGCTTAGAAACATGGTTTCGTTTGCCAACTTCGGGGACTACGAAATGTGATATTTTTCTGAATCCTTAGAGTCTACAGATGAAAAAAACACAATGTTCCCGAAAAAATATTGTCTCATTAGTTTTTTACAGGCCATTAAAGATAGATGGCAAAATATGCGAAAATGGAATTCTAGGGGCGGATAATTACGTTAAATATCATATATGTGTCTGTCTCTGCCTATATATTTATATGTACATATAGATGGACATATAGATACTGTTTGATATTCTTTTCGGCGACCTTCCTCGAATTCGCGCATGCGTCAGGTCTCAACCGATTTTATGAAACGGGGTGATTGTGATAAGAGAGATAAGGAATGAGAAGGGATTTTTCTTTGTTTTGTTTTTCGTTACATTCGTATATTTGAGGTGTTGATTTGTGTTGGTGTTTTTTTTTTTTTTCTCTTCTTATCATTTCTATAAAAATAAAATAATATCGGAGTACGTGGAAATGCTGCTATCGTGCATTTTCGTAATCAAGCTGTCTCCCTTTTTAAAATAGAACCATTCAACGTTGCTTGACAAAAATAAAGAGTTTTTCCGAAATTTCTCGTTTTTTCACAATATACACCTGGAAAATTATTGAAAATTCGACAAATATGTGTAGAAACACTGTTATACTAAGTTTGTTTAGCTTGAATTTTTATTTTAAACCAATTTTTCCCACCATTTCCGCGATTTTTCGATAAACCCAAAATTTGCTTCCCCCCCCCCACCTTTAGCTCACCCCCAGGGTCAGGGACTTTCAGTATATTAACTTACTAACTACCCCTAACAATATTCTGTAGTCAAATACTCTCGCATATGCTATGCATTCTATAATGTATTCATTGACTGGATTATATAGTGCCATTAACGAAACAACGAGATTAAGAACAAGCGGAAATGTGGATTGATACATTTTTGTGATTTTCTTAGTAACTGAATCACAAAAGACGTGAAGTAAGTATATTATGACTTATTAATATATTTTGCAACATAAAATCGTATGAAAAAGAAAAACTAGGGTAGAAAACCTGTTTATTGAAATTTTAAATTGCAAATATTTTGTGCAACAGCGCCACCTAGAGACAATTTTTGTTGTGAATGAGCCAACAGGCTAAGGAATATAGTCCCTATTTCAGTTACTAATTAAAACTTAATGAGACAAGGTCTGCTTGGGAACATTGGATTTTTCGATTGAGTACATCACTATTAGTTGATTTCAAGCTAGTCCCTAAAATTGGTAAACGAACTTGAACGATATCGGTGCTTGGCCCACAGACTATAGGTCCTGTCATGATCTTAATGGTTTCATTTAAAATTTTAAATTACATTTATTAAAGCACATCATAAAATATGCATTACTTTTAAAAGCTCAAAATTAACGGAAAAAGTCACGAATGATATTTGGCGACGATTGACGTCGTTCAAAACACTTATTCGTGGTAACAAATCAGTCCCTTATATACAAGGGCGGATCCAGAAATGCTCCAAGGGAGGGGCGATTGAGTTTTTTTTTTCTTACTTGCCCATTTTTTTCTCCATGCACCCTTATTAACACATGTTGGTCACAAATGTTTTGGTCTTCCATTTCGAAAAATTTCCAGATCAGAGCTCCGAATCCTCACCCTTTCTCTTAATATCATTAAAAATCAACTAAAACTGCCTTTTTTGAACTTCAAAATCTAAGAACCGCTGTGGAAGAGTCCCTCAAGGGAGGGGCGATCGCCCCCATCGCCCCTCCCTTGTATCCGCCCTTGCTTATATATCCTATATGTATTCACACAAGCTATTTCAAATTTTTCCAGGGGAGCGGGGGCAAACACTGCATACACAATGTAAATTGCACCAAAAATGACAAAAACCACGCCCGCCTACATGTAAATTGATTTTTCAAAGCCGGGAAGAAGAGGAATTGACTCCCTCCTCCCCCAAATGACGGGCCTGTGATTTTATAAGTATTGGTTTTCTGAAAAACAGTAATAGTTAATTTATGTTCTAGAAATAAAGCAGCAACAAAAAATGTCTAAACTGGTTCTTATTTAATCTCTATATCTCCTACACTAACTCCTTTCACGACTGCAAGTTATGTAGCAAAAACAATAAACACTCAATTTTATAAGATTTAATTAAAATTTTGAAAAATCAAACGTTATTCAAAATAGCAGCGTAAAAAACGCAATATTACCGTATTTTTCGCCGTGTAAGACACACCCAATTTTAAATTAAATCCCCCAATTTTAATTAAACGGCAAAAAATACGGTATACAACAATGTCGTTCCACTAAAAGTTGCTCTTTGTGAAACATTGCCAAAAAGGGATATCAAGCCATAAAAGACAGCGACGCGAAACGAAACCGCGCGAACTGGCGCTCTTTGATCAAAAATAAAGAATGAGAATATCTGAAACGCCTGGCGGATTGATACAATGTTCGATTTTGATTTTATATTAAGTCACACAGCGAAAAAAGTGAGTTATTCAAAACGTATTAATAAATTTTGAAATGTAAAATCGAGTAAAAAAGTAAAATTATAGTTGAAAAACTGTTTATTAAAATTTTAGATTGCAAATATTTTGTGCAATAGCGCCACCTAGGGACAACGTCTCTAGTGAAAGAGTGACCAGGCCAAGGAAAAGAGTTCGTGTTTCAATTACTAATTAAAACTTAATGAGACAAGTTCCGCTTGGGAACATTGGATTTTTTGATTGAGTACATCAATATTAATAGATTTCAAGCAAGTTCTCGTAGTCCCTAAGATTGGTAAACGAACCTGAACGATATTTGCACTTGGCCCACAGACTAGTTGAAACGCTACTTTTTTTTAGTTCGAGAGACATTTTTGATAAAAGTATACATCTGGGCCGTTGCGAAAACAGTCCTCTGAGAAGGGATTTTATTCATGTCAATTAGTTTAATTATTAAACATATTAGTTATTATGTCAACAATCTGTGCCTAATTTATAGGTAGTCTCGTAACAAATTATGCTCCAATAGTTTTGCAGATTTTACGCAACAAACTGCAAATATACAATCCCCTGGCACAGTCCATTGCTTAGTTATACTAGGCACGGGACTTATCCCCTATCATGATTTATCAGAAAAACAAACTTCAATTGGCCCTTTTCGAAACAAAGTAATAGATTCGTTTCTAGAGCTATAATTATACGAACTAGGGATGCACCGATTAATCGGCAGTACCGATTCAAAGTGGCCATAATCAGCCACTTTGCCGATTATTAATAATCGATAAAATGTTGCCAATTAATCGGCGGAAAAAAATATTTTTTAAATATGTTTTAAAGAATAATTTTATCAAGAAATTTTGATAAGCAATATTATCAACTGTAAATAAATAATTTTCTGCAATCCTTACTATAACATGTAGTGTGAAAGTGTACAGAGTAAATACAAAACAAATAATTCATACAGTGCATAAATCTGAATTCAATATTAAAAGATAACCCTCACGGCTGATATTCATATGACATTATTAGGAATAATTAAATTCTTGAACTTTTAACTTGGAATAAAAACATGAGTATTTCATTTTATTTATAATTAGTCAAATTATGGTCTAAATAAAATTACTTTTTATGTGCCTTGAAAAAGAAACTAAGATGGAAAAATTTATAAACAAGAACTATTTGTTTTCAAACTAACCTACAACACGTAGCAGGAAAGTGTAGCAAGGAAAAATAAAACAAATTCCAACAACGAAATATAATAAAAAAACCTCACTGTTGTTATAAATTTTTTAGTTAATTTTTCTGTTTTGAATAAATGCACACAGAGACAATTTTGCTATATTTTTTATGTGTCAATACTTTTTTTCTTATAAAGCTTTTTGAAAACCTCTAATTTTCACAAAGAATAAAAGTCTTGAATTTAGTGGCTTCTAATAATTGAAAAATAAATTTGAATTGAAAGATCTCCTAAATTAAAGTTCTCACACCAAAGCCTCCCCAATTTTTTCTTTTTTTAATGTCATGTCTAGTTACCATAATTAACGTGTTGAATATGTTATGTGTGAAGGTAATTTTAATGAAAATAATATTGGTTCAAAGGTTTAAAAATTGGTTTACTGAACTTGGATTAAATTTTGAAATTATTTTGGGAGAGTTAGGAAAAAATATTTTCTTTTTCTCAAAAAAAAAAAAAGTAGTAACTATTTCTAAAATCGGAATCGTAAAAGAAAGAAAAAGAAAAAAAGAATGGAAAACAGTGATGATGATATTGGTAGTATTAAAAATATTCATTTCAATCATTAATTGGCTTGGCCGATTAATCGGCCGATTATCAATAGCCGATTAATCGTTAATCGGTCAATTTGCTTATCGGTGCATCCCTAATACGAACATTTCAAAAAAAAAAAAAAAAAAAACTAGCTGTCGTAGCCGTCACGAAACTTTCTTCTATATCTATCTTATGAATTCCAGTTACAAAATAAAATACGTACTCGCCCGAATAATTGGAAACAGCTCCAATTTCCCAATTATCGTAATAACCCTGCAAATGCAGAATCAATGAGCGAAATTTTGGAAATCATTACAAAAGCCTTGATTAGATTAATTGCAAACATTTTATTTGTTAGTAAAAAGAAATTGGCAACAGTTAAAAATTTCAAATCATTGAAAGTTTTCAGCTGTTTTGATAATTAAATAGCTTAAAGCGATTTTTTAATGAATTAATTTTTCGCATTGTTGACTAAGCGCAAAAATCACCCCACCCTCCCCCTGGGGCGATTGGCGCCAGAATTTAATCGATGCTTGCTTCCATATTGGGTTAGTGTTATTCCAAATTTCATTCAAATCTCAGCAATATTTCTCGAGATACAGTAGGTGCAATGACAAAATAAGCACTTTTGATTGCTCCACCCCCCTTTAAGATATTGACACACAAATTGAATCAGCACCTGTACTTAATAGGGTCTACCTATGGACCAATTTTCGTTTGAATCCGCCGATTACTTCCTGAGATATAACAATCACCCCCGCGCAGAACACGTGCGATTGCTCCACCCCCCTTCGAGATTTTTTTCTTTTTTTTTAATTTCCAATGGCAGGCTACAAAAGGAGAAACACAAAATAGAAACACAAACACATAGCAAAATGAAAAAACAGAGAAAGACACAAATGCTTGTCTTTAGCCCATCAGGGCCCTGGCCTCCCAGTATCGTTCGTGGAGGGTTGTGGAGTTGAGTGGAAGGGCAGTCTAGGAGAAATGAGCAGAGTCCGTCTCCCTTTCCGTACGGCAGAGCATGCAAGTTGGACTGTCACGAAAGTTGAGTCTGTAAAGGTGTTTCGCGAGACAATCGTGGGTCCCGTCAGGAGTCTGAAGAGGGCAACTGCTTTGAATCTAGGGAAGTCCGGGATGTCTGATGGATTTGAACCAGGTTCTTGGATGAGTTGCTTTCATGAAAATTATTAGATAGGTTGTTCTTGAACAGGTCTCTGATTAGTAGTTTTACCGAATGGAAGGACATATCTTTGGGGGATGTCTGGATGATAGTTGTGCATTTTTTTGCGAGAAAATCCGCCTTCTCATTACCCGAAATGCCGCAGTGACCAGGGATCCACTGCAGGCCAATAACTTTGCCTTTTGAGGCTAGGTTCTCCAGGATGGAAATACATTTATTGATGGAAGCAGATTGTGGTGCGAGAGGGGAATTAATAGATAAAAGTGCTGCCTTGGAGTCGGATAGGATTACTGCTTTGGCGAATTGTTCTGTTCTGCATTGCAATTGGGATAAGGAGATACGTAGAGCCTTTACCTCTCCATCGTATGCAGAGGCATACACAGCTCAGCTTTCTTGGATTGGGACAGACCGCCCGCATTCCACTGTAGCACACGTAACATACTATTCAGCCTGGGGCCCATTGCCAAAATTGTAGATCATTTAGCCGACAGAGCGTTGCCCGGGGTGCACCACGTGGAGGTAGATCTACGATGCCCCCATATGCTCTTCGAGATATTGACACGCAAATTAAATCAGCACCTGTACTCAGTAGGGTCTACCTATGGACTAATTTTCGTTTGATTCCGCCGGTTACTTCCTGAGATATAGCAATCACCCACGCGCAGAAAACGTGCGATTGCTCCACCCCCCTTGGAGGAATTCGCTAAACAAAGTCAGGTGCACCAGTTCACATGGTGGTACATATGTGCAAAATTTTTTGTTCGATTTCATGCAGTAGTTTTTGTTCTAGCGCGGCCACAAAAACTGGTCACACACATACAGACTCACATACAGACAGACAGACACACAGACATTTTCCAAAAATGGTCGAAATGGACTCGGCGCACCTCAAAACGTGCAAATCCGTCAAAATTCGACATTCGAAAATTTTCACGAAACCAACTTTCTTCTATACAATACGATATAGAAGAAAGTAAAAAACATGCCCGGACAGATTCTGTATGGAAAATGACGAGTTTACAGAGAATCGCCCATATCATTGAATGTTAGAATTGGATACATTGATTAATGAAAAGATACGTTAAAGAAAAAGCATTAACAACCGAGATTTCGCGCACTTATGACGATGCGGATGAAACCAGTTTCGTCAATTTTGCAGTTAATTAATGTGTTTGATAAGGTCGTATCTTTCATTTTGTTTTCCGGTTGTTCTCTGCAAAGAAATTATGAGCTATAGCAAGGCCGTAGCCAGGATTTTTTTTCGAGGGGGGTTCGAAGTGAAGAAAGTTTGTTTGAAAAAAAAATAAACAATGCAACTTTTATGACGCAATGGGAGCAAAGGCTGTTCGTACGAAGGGGGGGGGGCAAGGGGGCACCTGCTCCCCTTAACTTCCGAAAGTAAAGGGGCCCTGCCCTTCACTTTTTAGAGCGAAAAACTAACGGTCGGTTATTTACTGGGTGGATTGATTTATTTCATGAAAATTAAAAACTGAAAATAACACAAATGTTTTTTTTTTCCTCATCTTATTTCACAAGAAAGGAACTTTGAATTGCAAAGGGGATATCTACAGTAAAATCCATCCTGCATTTCAGACTGTATTAAAGTTTTTGGAGGTCATTTGTTAAAATCCAATAATATAGGCAAATTTTACAGAAAAAAAAAACAACTTTAGGGTGCCGCCCTAAGCTCCTCACAAACTTCTTTTGATCCCCCAATTTCTTGGTGCACCAGCCACCTATGATTGGGAGTATGTTGGACTAACAGGAAGGAGAGCGAAGTTGAGGTAATGGACAAGATGTTAATCAATAGGCTTTTGGGAAGAAGGAAAGGAGTCTTTGTCCTCTCCTGCATTATTTTTCAAATAAATTTATTAGAATTTATGACGACATGTTTGAAAAATTGAAGAAAAGGTAATTAAAGAAACTCTGCGACTTGGTGACGTGGGATCCGTGGGACCGAAGGAAGGAACATAAAGGAGTGCGACGATAAATTGCTATGTGCTATAGGGGTCAAGAAATATAGTACAAAACACTTCGCACCCAGAAAACAAAGAATGCATTTTCGTTAACTCATCACCTCTCCATTGATAATAACAATAACTGATTTAAACATCTGTATCTGTTTTTACTGTGATCAATGTGTTAAGAGATAGAAGTTTTTAAAAAATCTTATACTTTTTGCTAATTTGTTCGCAGTAAGCCCAAAAGGGGACCACACTTGTTTTGTGGCGTAAAGGAGAGGATCTTCTGTCTCTTTCCATGATAAATAAATCTCAACGACAAGTGCCATAAATTTTGTTATCCCGTTAAAGATTATAGACCAGCAGGGAGACGGAATAATTTAAGTTTTAAGTTGAAAAGATAGAAAATACTCCTTTGGCGAAATAGTGCGCAGAACTATGGGTCATTCCATGTCAAGTGTCCCAAACTTCGAGAAAATCCTCACTCGACCCCCTCCGATTTTAATGAAAATTTTTTTGGATGTACATATAAAACTTGCATGAAACCATACCAAATTATAGCTCTATAAGCCATATGGTTTAGACAATAAAAATTATTTTAGAAAGGCCTCTTTTTCGTGTCTTGAAAAAAAAATCACCAAATCGTCAAGTTTGTGCTTTTATTGCTCGCGATCTAAGACGATTATCAGGCTCAAATTTGGTGATTCTGATCACTGTTTATGGTAGAATACCCTACTTGTGTAACAGAAGCTCCACGCACTGTAGATTTTTTGCAGTTTGCTGCCAAAAGTTAGTAAAAAATCGTATTTTGGCAAATTTGACCACACGTTATCAGCTTGTATCTGCTGAGAGAATGACTTTCTGAAGCTAATTCTTTCCTCGTTTGTAACATGATAGTTCGTCCGAAAGGTGTGCAAGTGGCATCTTGATAGCTCAAATAATTGCTGAATTATGCGAGTTGAAATTCCAGTCAAATTTCTTTTTTCTCAATTTTGTCTCAATTTCAAAGGGCAATATCTCGCAAAGGTCATCTTGAATTTCAATTTTCTTTACATCATTGGAAAGAACACACTTTTCTTAACTAAAAAACGTTATTTTTATTTTTGAGACAAACCAGTTTCAAGGGGATATTGCAGATCAAAAATGTGTACGTCATTCAACGTGAAATTAAAGAAAAAAAGACATTGACCTCAAAAGTTGATGTCGATTTGTTCTATTAAAATTTACAGGAGCTATTGTTTTTATGTTCTAATAAAAAAAAAACCTTTTTTAGATATTTTCGAACTTTAGTTTTTGTGTGCGCATCCGTAATAACTCAAAAAATGGAAAAAAATAAAGTTTCGTTTTTAACAGAAATAATTATCTTCTTATCGCTGCTATAAGAGCCTGAGTCTTTTCCAATGTATTATTTTTAAGCTCTTGAAACAGAATTTCGGATAATATGTCACTTGGCAAGGTGTCATTAATATTTTAAATTCATAAAAAGCATTGTTTCCTTTTTCAAAAAAAAAAAAAAAAAAAATTAAAATAAAAACAATTAATAAAAGAAATAAATAATAAATTAAACAGTTAATATGGTGTGTATGTGATAAAAAATATGTATAATAGGACTGCAGAGCTATTTTTTCAAAAAGCGATAACGAAAGTTTTCGATAGAGTTGAATATTGCAATTATTTCCACCGTGTAAATAAATGATAACAATAGTAATTGAACATATGATAAGTAGTAATTGAAAATCCATTCTTTATACTGCCGAGGATGTGTCTTTCAGCCTGTGATTGCAATTTGCCCATAAACAAAAATGATGAAAAATGGGAAAATGCTTTTTATGACCTTGAAACATTAATGACCTACAACCTAGCCAAGTGACATATCATCCGAAATTCTGTTTCAAGAGCTTAAAATTAACACATAGAGAGACTCAAGCTCTTATAGCAGCGATAAGAAGATAATTATTTTTGTTAAAAACGAAACTTTTTTTTTTTTTTTTTGCTTTTTCTTGAGTTTTTATGAATGCGCACTCAAATCTTAAGTTCAAAAATATCTAAAAAAGGGTTTTTTCATCAGAACATAAGTACAATAGCTCCTGCAAATAATAATAGAACAAACTGACATCAACTTTTGAGGTCTATGTCTTTTTTTCTTTGATTTCACGTTGAATGACGTACACATTTTTGATCTGCAATAAGCCCTTGAAACTGGTTTGTCTCAAAAATAAAAATAACGTTTTTTAGTTAAGAAAAGTGTGTTCTTTCCAATGACGTAAAGAAAATTGAAATTTAAGATGACCCTTGCGAGATATTGCCTTTTGAAATTGAGACAAAATTGAGAAAAAAGAAATTTGACTGGAATTTCAACTCGCATAATTCAGCAATTATTTTAGCTATCGAGATGCCACTAGCACACCTTTCGGACGAACTATCAGGCTACAAACGAGGAAAGAATTAGCTTCAGAAAGTCATTCTCTCAGCAGATACAAGCTGATAAGGTATGGTCAAAATTTGCCAAAATACGATTTTTTACCAACTTTGGCAGAAAATTGCAAAAAATCTACAGTGCATGGAGCTTCTGTTACACAAGTAGGCTATTCTACCCTAAACAGTGACCAGAATCACCAAATTTGAGCCTGATAATCGTCTTAGGTTGCGAGCAATAAAAGCACAAACTTGACGATTTGGACAGTTCTTTCAAGACACGAAAAAGAGGCCTTTCTAAAATAATTTTTACTGGCTGAACCATAAGGCTTATGGAGCTATAATTTGGTATGGTTTCATGCAAGTCTTATACATACATCCAAAAAAAATTTCATCAAAATCGGAGGGGGTCGAGTTGGGACGCCTCGTACACTTGACATGGAAAGTTTATTCAAAGGATTTTTTTTTATTTTTATTATTCTAATTTTTCTTTATATCATCAAAAACCTCAGACCCGTCACAACTTCGGGGGGGGGGGGGACCTCCGACCATCAAACCTTGAAATTTTCTTTTTTTTTTCTTTTTTTTTAGTTGAATACTTTTTAAAAACTTTTGAGGTTTGAAAATTTCGGGGGGGGTTCTGACCCCCTGACCCCCCCCGCTGGCTACGGCCTTGAGCTAAAGCAAGTAAAACCTTGGATTTGCGATTATGATTTTTAATCTGCACAATCAAATGTGTCATTTACACTGCTCGACATTGAAAATGCAACACCAAGAAAGAGTGGTCAAAAATTCATGCAAATTATACCGTAGACGCACGTCACTGAGTTATGCAAATGATATGATATGCGCAGCTCTCCGACGCACCTGAAGTAAGATATAAGAGAATGAAGTTGAAAAGTGGGCTATGTTCATGTTGGTTTTTCTGCCAGACTAATTATCGGAGAAATTTGGTTTTTGTCTCGAAGGATACGTGTGATAGGAGGACATGCCACCCCGTCCTCAACGAAGACACTTCCAGCATATAGACGACTTTACAAGGGGTATGGTGATCGGACTGAGAAGGGGAGGTTGGTCCATACGTCAAATTGCAGCTGATACCTACATGGATGCAAGCACTGTGCATCGGCTGTGTCGGAGATGGTTGGAGAGAGGAAATGTAGCCACACTGAGGGGTGCAGGTGCAGCCAGAGTGACGTCAGACCGCTTGGATCGACGGATTCACCGACAAGCTGTGGCGGACCCGCAAGTCACTTGTACGTCGATTCTGCAGCACGTGCAAATTACCCTGGATGTTCCTGTGTCGACCAGAACCATTTCCCGTCGACTGGTTGCACGTGGCCTGCAATCACGGCGCCCGCTAAGAAGACTGCCATTGACCTCACAGCACAGACTCCAACGTTTGGAATGGTGCCGGACCAGAGCTTCGTGGATGGCAGAATGGCAAACCGTAGTGTTCTCAGATGAATCCCGCTTCTGTTTGTCCAGCGATAGTCATCGCATACGTGTGTGGCGTCGACGTGGAGAAAGATGCTCTAAGAGGTGTACAAATGCTTTCCTGGCCACCATACTCTCCTGACTTACACCACGCACGTTTAGCATGCAAGTTCTTACAATGAAAGCAGAATGTAACACAGTTGGAGACTTTATACGGTGTTCCATCAAAAATTCATCCGCCTATTAAACCTTAAATGCATGATTTTTTAAAAGCACTTTTAACTGTCGCTTTCAAATCATGGGGAAAAAATACTTCATAAAAATCAGTTCCATTTACGTATAGTTTATGGTTAAAATGTCACTTGGAAAACATTGAGCTCTTTTACTGAAAAAAAAATTATCCAATCAAATTTCGTAAAATATTGATAAAATTTGTAAAAACGCCTCACTATTTAAGTTGTAGTCTAACACTCTTCCTTATAAACAACAAGAAATAGTCTTAAGAGGACTAAAAACTTAGATATGTTTTTAAATGACTGAATTAGGATTTTTGCCAAACCGCAACACGATACATTTAAAGGTTAAAACGGAATTGCTCATACGTTGTTTTCGTTCAAGTGTACACACAGTCTGCATAATGCTCATCATTTACAGTCACTTTTTTAAATCTAAAACGCAACATGAAATGAGATATACTGCTCAGAGACAAACCAAGCATCCGGTCAGTTTCGGAGCTTGGAATGTTGCTATTTCGCCGAAGGGCATTTCAATAAAAAAAAAGGGAGGCATCGAAACAGTTTTATTCTGCAAAAGAGAGGGGAAAAAAAGTTGTTTTCACGTGATTGATGGAGGTGATAGGATGGTGAAATAATCTTTCAGAAAATATGAAGAGGAAGAACCGTCACAGCGATGGTACATGTTCGAAGAAATATGATAAAGCACTTCCTCTTCCGAGATGAAATGAGAGGAGGAACCATACGTAAAACAACATTTTCTGCCCCAATTATTGCACTGAGTGACAACAGTGCAATATTTGCTTCAGTAATAAAAAACAGTTGCCTGTATAGACTCCCACTTTTTAAAACAATCATAATAATCCATGATAATAATGATACTTCAATAAGTAACAGGACCGACGTGAGACAATGTCAGCCTATTCTGAAACTCGGAGCCCGGCACTTATTCGGAGTAGTATCATTTTTACAAGTTTATTTTTACAAGTTTTGTGGCTCTCGGCGGCCCTGCGAAGTACATAGCCATGATCACAGATCACTTTTGTTTTCACACGTTTGATTTTTAAATAGTGACTTTTCCCGGAAAATTGGAGTTAATTGGTTTCTGAAACACGCATATACAGAACGAGTCAAAAGTAGAAGCGCATTTCAGAGAACAAAATGAAGTAGGTGTATGTTCTTTTTTTTTCTGTAAAAACACATTAAACAGTTTTATACAACAGAATTTTAAACATCGTACAATTCCGCATGAATTCCGTTGGCGTCAAAGTATCAAGCTAAAATTCAAATATTGTGTTTTGCATGTAATTACACAAGTTGAGCCTCCGGAGACAATGGCACATCTGCACAGTAATTATTATTAACAATGACACGACAACAACAAGGATTAAAGAAAACTCGAAGCTAGAGACATGACCTGATCAACCCGAGGTAATGCTCAGGGTGTGGCTCTTGCTTGCAGTACCTCCCACTTCATGTAATAATGATAAATAACTGAAATAATAAATGAAAGGCATGGTCTATATGAAATAAGAGTAGTAAAATTCAATGTGATTTAATGGTAATACTTTCTTTAAACAATTAGGAATAAAAGTAAGGCTATTCAATAACTGCATTTAATACATGCTTCATGTCGCCTAACTATGTGAGGAATAAAAAACATGTGACTCCTAAAATATGAAAGATCTCGCGGCAATGGAGACAAAATATGACAACCCCATCAGAGGAAAAGAAAATAGCGTCATACACTCAATGAAAGAATGTAATCGATATCATCAATTCAAGTCTATTAAATTCTTCAAGGAAAGTTTTTATTGGTAAAATATTAAACTGGGTACTGCCTTCAAAACTTATCAGAATGACTACCTTATGAAAACGAGAATGAACTCAAACACTTCTAACTTGCCTAAACATTTAATTTAACTGCATTGCGACCACTGATGCAGACAAAGAGAACAACGATTGTTGACAAGTTGACGCCCATGAAGCAGTGTCAAGGGATTTTTAAAGAAACATTACGCGGTATAATATTTTCAGGCTATCTGTATGAAAAAATGCGACTTAGTTATTAAATTTATCAAACATATAGAACTTAACACATTCAACCCCTTATGTATATGGTCCCTGAAACGACAGGAATTTCTTTTAAGCAAAACAAAGAATACATATTCATCTGAAAATTTATGCATGTAAAAAGCTTTTTCCTTTTTTATTTATACGTGCATAAAAAGCTCTATTCATTTATCTGCAGAGGAACAGGATATTCTTTCACATTAGTTTTTCATCGAAAATATGTTGTTTCAGATCAATTAATTTTCAACTATTAACTCATTTCTGCATTCATAAAAATCAAATTAACATTTTCATTCGCACAAACAAAATTTGTTATGCTAACTCAGAGTTTTAAGTTTTAAAAACAAAAACAGTGCCGTAACCGTGGTAGTTTTAGTTTATTTATAGAGGCAAAATATGAAGAAAATAATTATATGTAGAAAAAGCCTTTATGAAATTACACAGTAGGCTTTTTCAAATGTTATTGTAGAGCAAAAGTTGAATCAAATAACATGAAAATCGGTATCGAAAGAATGGGAAATACGACATAAAAAGGGGCATTTGAACTAAACTAATACTCATCTCAATAGGAGGCCCTTCAACAAAACTAAACAATAATCACTAGATGCTTTCTGATCAATTGACATTTTACGGTTGTCAATAAAATAAAAACTGGTGTTTCCATTCCATTTCCAACAGTTAAACTGAGTGAGCAATCCCCTTGTCTCATACGTAAACAAAAAATTCATAATGTAAACAAAGCAACGAGTCGAAATCCAATGCACGCTCGAGAGAACCAAAGGTAAAGTCGCAGAATCGATCGATCCGTTGCGGATAACTAGAGCACTCTTCATTAACTCAGTTCCTCTTCAGAACAATGTTGCCGAACTCAATTTTCTGAGCGATTGGCTGCTCAAACCAAGAATTTAGAATCTTTTAAAGGACAAACTCGGCTACGGGATTTTTTTTTTTTTTTCTAAGGATGAAATGGGAAAGATGACTGATTTTTAACATTTAGATAAAAAAATTAAACGTTCATAGAAAATATTTTTTAAACACCGATTTGCATTTTTCACCATGCTAAATTTTTATTTCAATTTTTTGTTTGCGCTGAACGAGAGAGACAATGAATAGAAAAGGCGCGAGGTTTTAAGACAAACATGGTGATTTTTGGTTGCCGATTAAGACTTGATTTTTGGTTGCCATTTTAAACGAAATGGTCGCCCGGTAACCGCTAATCTAGAGCTTTAATTGTAATAGGTACACAACAGTAAAAAATAACATCCCTACGGCTATAGACAGGTTTGTTATCGTTACATTAAAAAGAAGTTATATTACAAACTAGAAAAATAACACAGCTATAACTACCAGTTTTTCCCAAGACAGACTGCCTCTAGTAGCATTATCAAAGATAGCTTTGAACTTACTTTTAGAACCCTTATGTTCAAAAATATAATGGGAGACCACTCGAGACCCCATCAGGTCAACAAACACAGCCTAAAAATGCATTTTTGGTCCATCAGTTTAGAAAATTTTTCGATGGAGAGCACCTACCTCCTTACCAACGGTCTCAACGTATAGTATAAAATTACGTTTCTGAAACTTCAATCTCAAAAACTTTCTAGGGATAGTGACTAAAACTCGACCTTTTTTTTAGCGTTGTCAAAGAAAGCCAAAAGTTCATTTTCAGACTTGAAATCTCGAAACGTTTTCACCGGAAGGTTCCCCCCCCCCCCCCTTCTTTCCGCAATGTCACTGCCAAAGATACTCAGAAATTGTGGCAGTTTTCTTCACTTTCTTCTTTAATCTTTCGCCTTTATTGCTCACGGAAGGCATTTTTTCCGCATGAACTAGAGTTCGGAGATTGGCAATTACCTATTATGGAACGTTTTAAAGGAAACAGTTTGCAATTAGGTATATTACAATTTTTGCTTTCTCATTATCATTGTAGTTACGTTACAGTAACTGCCAAACTGTAGTAGTATGTCCCTTTTCTATAGAAACATTCTTATTCATTCTCTCATTAGAAACTATGTTGCGTTTTATCCCTTAAATATAGGCTTGCTCATTTATACGTCTCTCTCACTTATGCGCCATTTTCTGTTGATCCCTTGGGCCGGCGCATAAGTGACAGTTCACTGTAGTATCAGTGATGCTATATGTTACATTTTTATCACATTAAATTACAGTTCAAGGAATTGAAAATATCTTTTATGTAAAAATATCATTTAAAAAAATTATATATCTTTATATATATAAAAATTACGTGTCCCTGTGTTTGTGGCCAATGGACTCCTCGGCTACTGAACCGATTTTAACCAAATTTTACACGCAGTTTCAGTTTGGTCCAACTTAAATGATAGGATACTTTTTATCTCAATATAGGACCGCAATATATTTTTTATTGCAAATTATGTATTTAGCTACCAGCTTTTCGGGGTTCTTGGCTAAACTTCTTTAAACATACCCGGAATGCCACCACATAATCTGCGGTTAAAAATTGGTTTACCCATAGTTCTTCTACGTAATTTAGATCCACCGAGATTATTAAATGGTACGCGTTTAGTTATCAAAAAAATCACCGGGAACATTATTTAGGCAATTATTTTGACTAACAAGTTTAAAGATGATGTAGTTCTGTTGCCACGTATCCCAATGACACCGTCAGAATCTTCAATACCTTTCAAAAGGCTACAGTTTCCCATTCGCTTAGCTTTCGCCATGTCCGTTAATAAGTCCCAAGGACAAACAATGTCAATTTGCGGTTTAGATTTAGAAAATCCATGTTTTTCCCATGGGCAACTATAGGTCGCTTGCTCCCGTGTGGGAAAACCGTCCAATCTATTTTTGTTTACAAGAAACAGATTAACAAAGAATATTGTGCACAGATTAGTGTTGAGTTAAACTGAAATTAAAAATGCTTATAATTCAAAAAATAACAAATAATATTGGTTAATTATCTACCCTACCTACATAATTAAAAAAATAAAATGTTACATTAAAAATTAAATGTTACAATAGCAATTAGCAAATTTTTAATTAACTCAATTGTTACAAGCTTGAATATAATATTTATAAGTACTAAAATGCTACATTTTTTGTTGATTTTTTGTTTCTAGCAAACTTAGGAAATTTTTGTTCGATTGTTTTCATATTTTGACCTCAAATTCATATTATATAAAGTTGATCTCTATAGCGGTAATAAAGTTTTTCGTTTCTATTGAAACATTATAATTTAACCTATACCTTAGCCACAGCATTATTTCAATTAAAATATCACGAAACTTTAAATTTCAATTTCTTTATAAATAATTTAATTAATACTGAACATTTGTACTTAATACACTTTACATTAGTACTTTATTCATGCTTATAAAGCATAAAAAATTTTATTTTCGGAAATTAATAGTATTTTATTATCTATTTTAAGAATTTCAAAAATTAAAAAAAGAAATTTTTTTAAATAATGATGCGAAAGATCCGTTTGAGATCCGCAAAAAAACAAACGGATCTTTTTTTCCTTCGGAGCTCCCCGGATACGGATATCCGGCACATCACTAAGCAACCAAAAACACTTCTGGGTCATTCCACGTGAAATGAGCAAATCGCCGGTTGCACACATGTCACAGATTTCAATAATAAATTTTATTAGGGTCAATTATGCATATCTATGAGGAAATGCAAAGTATGAAAGTTTGAAAACTGCTTTTCGCTTTGCTATTGATAACAGAAATTAAGGCTTACGCTAAGCATGAATTAGAGTTCATGATAGCCAGTTTGTGACTCTATAACTCTGTAAGTTATAAACATTCTTTTAAAAAATAAACAATTTCAAATTCTCTGAAAAAATCTATCAGGAAAGATAAAAGTTAAATTTATTTGGAGCTTTCATTAAGTCTGAGGCCTTAACAAAGATTGAAATCTGTTCAGTTTACTACAGATTTCAAACTACTCTGCTAGCTCGTTTAATGAAAAAAATAAGAGAAAAAAGCAATACAGAGCGTAAAACTATCGATTACTAATTACCTGGGCTGATTAATAATTGGTGTCAAATTTTTTAATGATGAAATCTTACTTTAAAATATTGAAATTTATCGAAATTTTCATTTTTCCACTTTTTCAGATGCTAGTTTGAACAAAAGGGAATGTCACTAGTCTGCTCATTTTTTGTACGGAGCATGTTGAAGTGTCTTTTATTTAATATGAAATTTTCATTAATGCCCTTCAGCATATTTTTGTCATTAGAATAACTTGAATTCAGGTAAAATTTCATCAATTGAACATTTATTGTCAGTTTAGAAAGACTTAATGATTTCTTCCGTGTTCCCGTTTGGAGAGAATGTATAAAGTATTTGCGAATAAAAGTTCCTTTTTTTAACAATCTCCACCCGTGATGTGGAGAAAGAATAACAGGCATCTTGCGATAAAACCTATCATTTCAGTATCTGAACAAATCTCAAAGAAGATTAAAAGAAACTTTTTGGACAGAATGAAAATTAGAAAAAAAGAAACTTACTTAATATATCTATTAATTTTATTATTATTTGTACTTCTTGAGAGGTATAACTTCTATCCGCAAGATTTTTCCCCTAAGTTCCACATCATACCTGCACATTTTTTAGAAATTGACATTAATGCTAAATACACTTGCTTTTGCTCCATTTTGTCGTTATCTGGTACTTTGAATTCCTGAAGCTTCACATAAAATTTTGTTTCTGTCCATTTAATACAAAGCTAAGAAATCACAAAAGCATTATCGAGCTTCTTCAAGCAAATAGTTGACATAATGGCCTATATACTTGTAAAATTGGAGCACTTTCCAAAGAGTCCTTCATATAAATTTTTGTACTTACTTGAAGGCGAAAATCATCGTTTTATGAAATATACTTGTTCAAAAAATATTTTGAAAACAAAGGAACTAAAATACAGCTTCAAAAATTAAGGTATTATTTCAATGAAAGTTAACACATTGTTGGGAATTAAATTATGCAACTGAATTCCTTTTTGCGTGAGAAAAAAAATGAAAACCTTCAATTTTGTTGAAAATAAAATAGTTTAGCTTTTTACAGTTGAATTAACAGTTAATTATCATGACTTTTAAAAAGTTACTGTAAAACGATAAATTGGCCTACTCCAAAACTTACAAATGTATGGAACTTTTATGTTTACATTAACTAGTTTAAAAAAAAACAAGGGTTCAAAAGTGCAACATTTAGCATTTGTGTAAAGGGTGTTCAAGTGGGCCAATTTTGAATTGCATATAACTCCTAAAATAGAAAATTTTAAGCCAAAATGTATTAGATATTTTTATACATGCACAAAATGAACCTGTGTACCAAATTTTATAAAAATCTGTTACGATGCGGACACTACTTTTTGCTCATTTCACATGGAAACCCTTCTGCCAATTTACTCTTACAACGGTGTTGAATTGGCAGCGAGCCAAACCAAATCCTGACCAATAGGAAAAAATGAGGTTAGGCAATTGAATTTTCAACGTGGCAATCGATTGAGCTTTACAGATCCGGTAAGAAACTGTTTAGTTCTGATGCTATGAGTCAGTAAAAAAGTTGATAGCTTAGAGTGATATTTTTAGCACTTGTATTGAAAATTGATCAAGTTTTGAAATGAAAGCCTTGTAAACTGAATGATATGCCATTGTAAAGAAAAAAAATGTGCCCTGTTCATGATTTTCTAAACACTGGGGGCTTCCCGGTGGGAGGTCACTGTGACCTCCCAAAAAATTCCCCTCTTTCGGAAAATTTAGAGACAGCATGGCAACGTGACAATTTTCGAAAATTTTACGCTGATGCTTAATGTCTCTTACTATTAGATGAAGGTGTGTATGCCGAAAAATTCAGATCATTCGGCAATTGAAAATTTAAGCCTCAAATATCGTTTGATGATAATCCACTTGAGTGGTGGATCATAACCATCCCCGGCCATATTAGCCAAACGTTATCTTAGTGTCCAATGGTCTCAGTCATAAACAAGGATCAAACGTGCGAATTTTTATGGCTCGCAACAAAAAATATATTGTTTGCCACAAATCATTTTTCTATTCTACAAATCATTCTTAATTTCATGCAGTAAAACAATATATATATGCATATGTGTGTGTGTGTGTGTGCGTGTAGCGTGTAGCGTACTCAAAATAACAAAAATTCAATACTTAGAAGCAGTGGCGTATCCAGGGGGGGGGTGCCAAGGGACCAATGCACCCCCCAAGATTTTGTAAGACTATAAAAAATGGTGGCACCGAATTTTGAGAAAACATGTAACCTTCATGTAAATATGCTTCAGGTTTTTTCAGTGAAAAATACTGTATGAACACTGAAATATTGTCATATTATTTTCTGCTTTCGACAATAAGAAGCAAAACTAATTGTTATTCTGTAATTGTGGAAATATAAGAGGAAAATGAGCGATGTACCCGCGCCTTATTGTTCTTGCATGATATTCATTTTTGTGAAAAAAAAAATCTTTGAGCAACGTTCAATCGAAAAAATTAAATCGAAATACTGCGTTTTTAAAGTTTCACCATATTTCTTGATTTTTTTTTCCTTGTTCGATGTGCACCCCCCAAAATCAATTCCTGGATACGCCACTGCTTAGAAGAGACGTATTGTGGGGTTACAAATGCAAAAATATGAGAGCTTGTAAAAGGAAAACATGACTTGATTTTCATAAACTTGCATCTTTTTTTATTTAAAAAACGAAGGTCCCAAAACACTTGTCCGCTATCTTTACGCTGCCGTTTCTGTCAAATGTCAATTATTTTGTTCTTGTGCTAGAATCTTTCTGAGTTTTTGCTACTGTAAATAATTTTCATTTTGGTTAATAAAAATGTTACAAAATTTCTTTTTTTATAATTTCACTTTTCAATACATGACTCAAAAAAAAAAAAAACACATTTTATTTTTCACATCGCGATGTAAGGTTGGCGATGCATCACGATGTAGAAAATAATACATCGCCCAGCCCAACTATACAATAGTTACATAGTAAAAAAATAACATTGTAACAGCTACGTTTGTAGCTGTAACATTAAAAAGGATTATTAATATAGTTGCACTAAAATATTACATGGTAATAGCTACACACACTTGTAGCAGCAACATTAAACGGAAATATTGTTATAGTTACACAGTAAAAATAGCATTGCAATTGACACACGTCTGGTGCCATAACATACAAAAGGAGTATCATGAAAAAAAAAAAAAAACATTGCTATAGCTACTGACAAGTTTGCAGAGATAAAATTAAAAATTATGGTAGAGCAAAAATAACATTGTTATAGCTGTAACATAAATAAGGAGTACTAAGCATTAGAAAAAAAGCTTGCTAAAGCTAGAAACATGTTTAAGATCGCTCTAACTAAAGACACGCTCGTTGTTGTAAGAGCTCCTTTTTAAATCTAGGCTCGAGACAGGTATAGACAGGGACGAAATGGAAGCTGTAGCAGCGGAGAAATCCCAAAACTGAGCACCAATCAATATTGCACGGGACCGACTTTTGGAAACTTTTCCCGGAGCCCAGCTCCCGCGCCACGAGTCCATTTATCGAGGCATCCCTTCGAAAAGCCTATGCCGAAAAAGGATCCTAATAACCACTCCAAATTTCGGCAATGCTTTAGAATAGGTTCAATATCCACTGTTTGTGTTGCTATTTATCGAAATCAGAAATCAACGAGCAATTCATTTGTTTTTTTTTCACGGATACTTAAATAGTGATAAAAAGCTCAGTCATTAAAATGTTACAAATTCGTTCTCTTTATTTATTATTATTATTCGCAACAATTATCGAAATGGGATCGACGTATTATTGTTACTTGAATCAATATTTAAATAATTATACAAGTTTGTATAAACAGTTTACTCTCGTTTGAATTTACTCTCGTTGTCCCACGCATAGCTTGTAGATGTTTCATACATCTAAATATTAAATGCACCAGTACTATTATCGCATTTTATTTCTTTACTTTGTGATAACACAGTGGCAAGTCAAAATTTCGTATGCATAGGCCCCAAGACTTTTTGATCAACGCACACTATATTTTTAGAGACTTTTAAAACCAATAAAACTATTTTAAACCATTTCACAACTGCATATTACCATTTGCGACACAAAAAAAAATTTCACAAATCTTTTGAATTTCACTGTTGCGACACGAAAATTCAGACATTCTAAAAGTCAGTCAAAGAAAACAAATCTCTCCTTTATCCTCCGTAGCTTTTTTTCTTCATTACTGTTTCCTCAGATTTCATTCCTCTAAAATTCCTAATCATTTACATGCTGTGAAATCTCTGCTTACCATTACTATCAGTAAAAATAACTATTGATATAGTCGAAAATAGGGCCTCTGTATGCCTAGATGGAAACTGGGGGCCCGGTTCGGAATCTCTAAAATTTAGGATGTAGAGCAATTAATCTGACCGTTTTGGCTCTTGACGGCCTCGTTAGAAAACTATTCACAAATTAATAGTTTGACGGTGCGATTACAGTCTACAAAATTAAATTTTCAACAAATATCTGTACCATCGAATGACGAGTGATGAAAATTCAACCATTTAAACTATGAACATTTCTGCCACTTACTGATTGGAACAGAAAGAGAGATCCATAAATAATGTGGGCGGGATTGCTACATTTTTATAATAGCTGTTGTGTGATGCAAAAAATCATTCAATCTGCTTTTTTTAAATGAAAAGGAAGAAGGGAAAAAATCAATCTTAGTCTTGATAAACATTCAGTTGTTTATCGTGCAGTTTAAGACATTTGTACTCTCTAAACAAACACAAGCTTTCGTTCAACTTTTAGACGGCTTTAAAGTTACTGTCTATTTTTTTCGGGCAACCTCCGACGCTTTTGCGCATGCCTCAGGTTTCTACTGATTTTATCAAAATGGGGGGTCATGATGATGAGAGATAAGGTACGTAAGGAGGCTTTATTTTGTTTTTCGTTGGTCCGTTTTGTTTTTTTTTTTTTTTAATTTATTCCCCTTCCGTATCAGTTCTAGTAAAATAAAATAATATCGGACTCTGCAGAAGAGCTACCATGGTACATTTTCTTTATCAAGCTGACACCCTTTTTTGAAATAGAACCATTCAACGGTGCTTCGAGGTAACACCTTGAAGGCGCCAACATGACGAAGAACATGCTGGTTGTGTTTTCTCTTTGCACCGTTCATTCTGCAAACAAATTTTGCACCAATCCTACCTTGACAGGCATTTTTTTTCCGTTATTAAGTATTTTGCTGGAATGATAAATTCTGAACATAACGATTTGAACTAAGTCAAAAAAAAAAAAAAAATTATATATATATATATATATATATATATATATATATATATATATATATATATATATATATATATTACCAAGAGACAATCTTTAATAAGGGACAGTTTTGATAAACCACAGCTCCAAAGGTGGAATCGTTGCAAAGTTTGTTTGCCCATTTAAGACGCATCCAGCCCATTGGAGCAAGATTCTTATTTGGACTTAGTTTGCGACACTTACATTATTATTTCCCTCAATAATACATCTCACGAATTACCCATGCATTTGTGGTAAATACATGTCATAAACAATCAAATTTCATTATTCTACAAAACTTAACACTGTACAATAAATTTATCAATGAATAAAGCAAAGGAAACATGCAAAGAAAAATGAAAATAATTCAATGCAGTTTTAAAACTGTTCTATTATAAATTTGAAAAGAAATAATGTTGCGCGACCACAAGAATTTGGTTTATAGTGTGGCTATACTAATCTAAGGAATGACCTCAAACAATGACGTAGCTAGCAAGGGTGTCAGCGGGGGGCGGTAATACTTTTTGTCACCCTCCAGACGTGCATTAACAATATTTCCCTCTTTTATGTGGAGTTTGAGGGAAAAACAGAACGGATTTGAGTACCTTCAAAAAGCTACTACAAATGCCACCAAATTTGACTTAGTTCGGATGTCACGTAAGGGTCTTTTTCTGATTTGCGCGAGTACTGCTGAGGGAGGGGGCAGCGAAGGGGCGTTTTAGGGGTGACTCCCCCCCCCCAGGAGGGTTGCGACTTTTTTCTTATTCATAAAGGTTCAAACTCAGAAAACGACCGATGGCATTTTTTAGTCGATGAGTCGATGCCGATTGTTCAAAGACGGTAGGTGGCCGATGGTCAATTCATTTTCGCTTCGAATGGCCGATGGGAGAACTTTAGAAATGGTGGCTGAAACGTGTGTTTCGAACATTTTTAGAGAAAGATGCATTCAGTGGATTGTAGAAACCTATTTCAAGCCATTTTTACAAAATAAATGGGTATATAAAGGGTTGTAGTGAAAAGTCAAACTAGTATTTTAATGCTCAAAGCTGAAAAACGGAACTAAAACAAAATTCTATCAAGAGATATTTTGCATTTTCAAAAAACAAAAATATAAGAGAGGAAACCGAAAATATATTATCGAAAAATAAACTGTCAGATGTTTATGAAAAAGAAAAACTTAAGGATGTTTTCTCACATCATTTTTACCCTTACTTCCCTTACTCAATCGGAAAAAGAGAAAAGGAAAAATATGATCTTCTAAGAGGGCAATTCCACGAAAAGTGGTCCTAACACACCAAAATTTTTCCCCCCATAATACAAAAACAAACCTTATTTTTTGACAAAAAAATATCTACTCTTTTCGATTCCAGCATCAATTTTAAGATAAAATTTTTCTTTTCTCATATTTTAGCCTTGTTTAATAACATTGAGACAAATTTAAAAAAAATGCATTATTAGTGAAAAAATGTCAGAGAATTTTTTTCATCTAATAATCAATTTTTTTTTGGAAAAACTATCAAATATCATGAACGTAGATCCTTTAGTATGATTATATCTCATATTTTTTGTAATAAAGTGTTTCATAAGTTTTTAACCCCTCAAAATATGCAGGTTACTTTTTTTTTGGTCACACACGTAAGGCAAAAGATAGAAAAGTTTCCCCCCAAGGTCTAATTAGGGGACTAAAAGAAAACTATCTCATATCATAAATTAACTTGATACATAACACCTGTAACCTGACGTACATCTTCATCCATTCGGCAGAAACGTTTTAACGAGGCTCTTTAAAAGCTGTCACACACGTAAGACTTTTGAATGGTTTACCTTAACCCTTCACTGCACGGTGTGCTGGATCTGGCACAAACCAAATAAACCCTCATATATTCCAATGACTTTTTAAATGCAGTTAAACTGAGTTTTACGCCCCTTCTGGAACATTGCTATAACAGTTTAGTGTGATGTTTATGTACTAGTTAGTTGCACTAGTCTAGGTATTACAGTTCTTTCTTTTGAAAAAAAGAGTGTCTGCATTTCCGTTAGAAGTGTGTTTAGTCATTATTTCCTTTGTTCTAAAAATGTTTTAATACACATAGTGGCAAATTTGTTTGTACCACTTATGGCACAAAACACATTGTAGATTATTACACTTATCGGTATACAAAGCATATGCTATGTGCTTTGTGCCATATGTAGAACAAACAATTAAAACATCATTTTTGGTGCACCTTTTGAAGATAAATTTTTTTCTTCATTTTTCCTGAACTCAGAGTTATTAAAAGGTAACATATGACTTTTTTCATGAAAATATAAAAATCGTGCAGTGAAGGGTTAAGAGTCAGGTCTTTGTTTGAGAAACTTTCCCAGGAACCGATTTTTTTAATTTAATTTTTTTTGTTAATCTCTTCTGATTACATGTAACATGTTATATAAATAAATTATAAAATAACCTATATATAATTCGTATACAAATGAGAATTAATTTCGTCTTCATTCTTTATTTTGTGAACACATCTTTGCAATTTAATTATTTACTAGCGGCAATGTCCAACAAAATCAGATCTTTCGTTTAGGGCAAAAAATCAAATATTAAACAAGTGGTTCCGTCCGGAACTGAACGAGCCTACTTTCCCGTTTGCCAATTTCAAATTTCAAATTTGGTAAAATATTCATCCGAAAGATAATGGGTACGTGGGGGGTGGGGGGCAATTCGAAAAGTCAAACATGAGAATTAATTGTCCTCGCCGAGATCTTTCTAACAAAGAAAGTTTGTTCAAATCAGACTGTTTAACTCAAAAGTAATTAGCGGGGGACCAGTTGTTTGAGCGGTTCAAAGTTGAACAAAAAAGGGCTTAAACCAAAATATTAAATGTGAGAATTATTTATCCTCGCCGAGATTATTAGAACAAAAGAAAAAAAATTTTCAAATCGGATTGTTTACTCAAAAGTTGTTAACGGGGGACAGGTTGTTTGAACGGTTCAAAGTTGAACGAAAAATTGTTCAAATCTGAAAGTCAAATATGAGAATGAGGTCTCCTCGCCGAGATCTTTCGAACAAAAAAAAGTTTGTTCAAATCGGACTGCTCACTCAAAAAATATTAGAAGAGGGGGGCGGGGGGGGGGTAGAGACAGACAGACACATATATAATGCTGATAGCTATAATTATCAGTTGTGGAAGTTGAATTGACTTTAAAATGAAGACATGCTGCACGCTGTCACACACGTAAGGCTCTAGTGTCACACACGTAAGGAATATTAAAAATTTTTTATTGCTACTCTACGAAGTTTAGAAAAAAAAGAATATGTGGAATACTTACTTAGTATACTTAGACACATACACAAAAATCACCGTTCATTTATCTTTTAAAACTTCACAGGAAATTACACAATAATATCAGGTATAGCTTATTTTCAGATTTTCCGAGTCACACACGTAACTCTGTATTTAAAATTTTATAAAAAAATTCAAAAGTGTCCTATGAAAAAAATAACGCCGCATTACAACTTTTGCATATCTTCTGTTACTCCAATAGCAACCACTAAGAAATATATAAAAAATATCGTCCTGGTTTTTATTGTTATTTGCAAAGAAATGGCGTCAAAAAGTCACACACGTAAGGCTGGAATGGCCCAAAATTACTTCTTTAAAATTTTAATTTCGAAAAATTGTCGGAGAAAAGGCCCAAAATTTTATCCCTTTCCTTAATGTAATCAAAGAAGGTTTACAATCACATTTAGAAAACAAACTACATATTAATAATTCCATTTCAATGTTATAAAATACGAAAAAATTACTAAGAATTTTAACCAATTACAGTGCGGTTTAAGCTAAATTCGAGAAAGTAGTATTGAACATTTTACCCCGCGACATTTGATCTCTTCCTTTTCAACCTTGTTAATTGCACTTAATTGCTCAACTAACACACTAATATATACGGCTGTTATTTCAATGAAAGCGCACATAATTACTAAAACTCTCATCGAAGCGATCGTTCGATAAGTGTCTGTGTTGCAAACATTTCGGTAACGGTCCAAAATTCGGCAATTCCGAAACCTAAAACAGCGACGCATCGCCATTTAAATGTTTTAAAAGGCCGATAAGTCGATGTTTTCTACAATTTGGCATCGGCCGCCGATGCCGATGGTTAAATTTTTCAACCATCGGCGCCGATGCATCGGTCGAGCCTTACTTGATCTTGAAAATAAACTAAAAAGGTGTAGATATGTTTTTCACGTAAGGAATGCTGTGACCAAACTATGCTCCCCCCCCCCCTCTCCCCGGAGAGGAAATCCTGACTGTGCCAGTTCGCTAAGGCAACCATTTTTTCAGGGCCATTCTGCTGATTTAACCGTGGTTATGTATTTGTTTTTAACTAAGTCATCGGGTGAAAACGCTGTATTACAGTTTTCAGGATCGAACTAGGATTTTGGCTCTAACTTTATTCGATGCCCGCTAACTTCATAATATAGTGAAGTAATAACATTTTCCCATTCGCCATTTTTACCGCATTCAAGCCAAGTTTGGTGTTTCATTATGCACTATCCTATGTTCTCTCAATATATTAATATCACATACAGTGTGTGTGGCCACTTAGATGTGTATCACGTTTTTCTAAACAGTTTTGATTTAATAAAGCGACAAATTTAATAATATTGCTCTATATCTCTAAGTGGTTGATTCGATCAACTGAACTATATTATTTTTCAAAAGTGATTTTTTTCTTCAATTAATTATCAGTTTTCAAAAGAAAGCTATCATTTCTACACCTCAGAGCGTAAGTCCAAAAATGCCGATTTTCACTTTATTACTGCACTGCGTGTAGAATTGCGACCCATGAGAATGTTATTCTAGAAAAGCACAGTTTTTATTCCCATTCTTTATATGCATCAGACGAACACCTCAAAAGACGAAAATGGACGTGCGTTCTGAGGTAGAGTTGTTCTCAATTTTTGCTTGGCTGCAATAGGATGGAAATATCAAATTACATATTTTAGAGCTTTTAAATGTAGTAATAGTGGATATATAGTGCTATGGGCTTTAGGATTTGCAGTGATTTGAGAAGGATTTTTTGTGAAAGTTTTTTTTTTTTAACTTTAAGCAACAGGTCTGCTGTCCTGGGCCTGTGCCCATGCCTTAATCCTTACCTGTCACGTTTAGATAAACGAGTTGAGTTAACGAAAATCGCTACAGGGTCATTCCATGAAAATGTAGTCAACCTCAGCAAAAGAAAAAATATACCGACGTGAAAAAAGTCAAAAAATAAATAAAAATTATACAACATAAGTTAAAAAAATTGAAAAAGTATTGTAATTATCATTTAGATTACCCATAATAAATAGTTTGTAGTGTGTTTACTGCTTGTTATTCGATAGTTACGTTAGTCACGTTACATTAGTCACACTCCATCTTGAGTAAAAGTGACACTTAAGACTAAAAAAAATTAAGATTTAATAAATGTGTTTTAGGTTTTTAAAAGCAAACTTAACACATTTTTCAAAAAAATCATTCAATTTTTAACACTTGCTAAGCTTTGAGGAATTTATGCCTCACAACATGAGCATTCATTTTCAGGTTGCAAAAATGTTACGTTAGTCATGCTGGTATTTTGGTTGAAAAAATATTTACTGTCAGTAATTTTGATTTAAATTCTTAGTAGAAATGATACATAAATACCATGTACATTGTAAGACCACCAGCATAACTAAAAAATATTTTTTATCCTTTAAGTTACAAGTAAAACCAGTTACAAAATCAGCTCAGAATGTTACGTTAAGTCACTATGAAATGACCCTATATTTAAAAATTAGCCTAAACTAATAAATTCAGTGCTTGAAGCATTTTTGATTGCAAGGTTAAGTTTACTTAGTATCAGAGTAAAAGAATCCTGATATTTTGAAAAATATATAAAAAAATCGGGTTTATTTGATTTGAGTCACTTTTTTTTTATTTTTAAAAAAAATACTTTATAAACCTTTGTTATTGATTAATGTACGCTTATAAATATACTTAAACTTGAAATTGATGTTTTAAAAAAATCACAACTATCATATTTTGAGTGTTATTTCACCCAAAAAGCAGTAATAACATAATGCAAAACAAATTTAATACAAATGGAATGATTCAAATTAAATTTACTACAGACAGTAGTAGTACACAATAAGTACATAAAAACAATTTGGCTCTTGGCAGATGCCTTTAATAATCTTCTTTTGCATTGAAAATGGCGTTTTTTCTAATCCTGAATATCTGCAGTTTCCTGTTGATTTGTTCTTTTTAACAAAATTTATTACTATTTTTTTTAATTAGGCAGTGTTATATGAGATAAAAATCAAAAGAAAGTTAAATGAAGAAAAACAAAAAATAACCTTATTTCCTAATAAAATTGTTTACACATATCAGATTTAGAAACAAGTTTCAGACAGTTCATTTTTATTGGTAAACTTTCTGGTAAAAGTATAGAAAAATCTAAATGCTTCCCATGTTTAATTACAGTCCAAAAATGTATAAACTTGGATTTTTTCAATTGAGGATTATTTTTTAAATAGTATAATTTTTAAATTAATGAGTACATTTTTTTACAATAACTTATGATTGAAACAGTATTCATTTTTAACTTTTTTTTCCCAATTTGTACACAAATGCACATCGTATAGCAACAGGCCTAATTTTCTGCAGACCCATTTTTTAGCTAAATTTCATCATCGTTTTCCTTAACCCTTCACTGCACGATTTTTTATATTTTAATGAAAAAAATCATTTGTTACCTTTTAAATAGCCCTGAGTTCAGGAAAAATAAAGAAAAAAATTAATCTTAAAAATGTGCACCAAAAATGATGTTTTAATTGTTTGTTCTATATATGGCACAAAGCACATAGCATATGCTTTGTATACCGATAAGTGTAATAATCTACAATGGGTTTTGTGCCATAAGTGGTATAAACAAACTTTCCACTAAGTGTATTTAAAAATTTTTAGATCAAAGGAAATAATGACTAAGCACACTTCTAACGGAAATGCAAACACTCTTTCTTTAAAAAGCAAGAACTGTAATACCTAGACTAGTGCAACTAACTAGTGCATAAACATCACACTAAACTGTTATATCAATGTTCCAGAAGGGGCACAAAGCTCAGTTTAACTGTATTTAAAAATCATAGGAATATATGAGGGTTTATTTGGTTTGTGCCAGATCTGGCACACCGTGCAGTGAAGGGTTAAGCATTGAATACTGTGACGACTAATGAAAAAAAAAATATAGTGCCGAATTTAAAATCATCCGCTGATGAAATTTTTAGGTCGAGTCATTTGAACAGTTAAAAATGCTCATGTGAGGAAAAGACCTTGGGACAAAATCAATATTACTAAGAAGAGTTATACTGACTAGAAAAAATTCAGAGCTATTGACATTTAAAATTTTAAAGGAAATGTCTAGGGCGTAATTTAAAAATGATTTCAATCGCTTAGTATAGTAATTGCCTAATGGGTTCAAAGGAGAACAACTAAACAAAAATTTAAAAAATATTTTACTTAAATTTGTATACGTATAGCGACAGATCATTTTCAAATGTATTTCTAAGTGTCAGAGTGGTAAGATATGTTTTCCAAAGCAAAAGATTGGAACAAATTTGAAAACTTATATTTTACTTAATGAAAAATACATAAATATAACTACATTTTCGGGAAATGACAACATTTGTCATAAGTCATTAAAAGATAAACCGGTAGCTCAGCCGGAGTATTAAAAAAAAAGGCACACCGATATATTAGGGAGCTTCGAAGATCTTACATAGAAAAACACAATTTTTAATAAATGGGAGGAGGACATATGTTCAGCTAACCAAATTAATATGGATGGTAGTAGATAGGGATGTTAAAGAAAAGATATAACAGCCATTTTTAGATAAGTTTTGGCAAAAGAAAGGATTTGCGACAGGAAACGGAAAGTGCAAATATTTATGTAGTGAAGTAACCCATGCAAGTTGCAAAAGAAAATTAGCTTAAAAATTCTTTTCAAATAATAATAAACATTTAATATTTCTGGTGGAGTATGAATCGCCCAAGATGCAGCTTAAACATACAATGTGTTCCAGTGCCGTATACAAGGGAGGGGTATTTAGGGTTCAAAACCCCTCCGAAATTTTTGGAACTATTATACAACGTGCTTTCGTTATCCTTCTTTGTTGGAAAAATGTTACTTTTATATAGTTCATTTAAAAATGTAATTAGTATTATTGGTAAATAGCACAAACTCTCAGTACTGTTTCTGCAATATTTATTTTTATTGTAGTTGCTGCGAATGTCGAATTTTTAACAAGACTACAACTTCATATGTGTATACTTGAGATTGTTTTTCCAATTAAATACATACTTTAGCTTTTACATTGCTCATGTCAATACTCTTAAAGCAGACCCCCCCCCCCTCCCTCCCCTAAGAAAAATCATCAGACATAGAAATGAATTTTTTTTTTTTTTCAAATTTTTTATTTTGATTATTTCAAGAAATGCGCTTCATTAGTTATCTTACACAGGGCCCTTTTTCTTTTCCAAACCCACATTTGTCTTTCGGGTTGAAAAGGACTTTTTCATTCAACCTTAAAGGCTCATTTCTCGATTTCACATTTTTAAAGCTGCAGAAAAAAAAAAAAAAAACACGATCAGCTACTAAATGAGGAAACGTATGCTTATTCAAAGTGCACGGTAAGAAGCGCCGAGCATGGTGGCAATGGCAAAAAAGAAGAAAAAAATAATAAGAATGTCTCGGAGCCGTCAGTCAATAATGGCACAAGAAGTAAATGACGCCTCGTAGACGTCGGACTGCAATGACACATAAAATGGCATTAAGATTAAGGCACTTGAAATGAATGACGTCTCAGAGACATCTACGACTTCAATGGCACATGACGTTTCTTAGGCGTCATTATTTGTTAAGGCGTTCAATCGATTGTACCGTTCGTTTTGAGAACTCAATTTCAATACATCGGGATGTGTTTTGAAGTTCATTATCCGTCTGTAACGGATACTCGTACATTTTCATGCGATGGGGAAAAAACCGTTATCTTATCGTTGTGTGGAAGATAAATCTCATTCTCTTTCTTCCTCTAAATACATCATTTTCAGCGAGTTTTTTTTATCGGGTTATCTGCTCTCATTCAGTGGTTGGAAAAACTACATTTATTTTGTAGCGAACTACTGCTACAACTACTTTCTTATAAATGTAGTTAACTACAGCTACAACTACTTTTTTTTAAATGTAGCGAGCTACACTACTTTTAAAATGTAGTTGCTACTTCGCTACTTTTTAAAAAATAAATAAATAACAAGAATACACCGATTAAGGATCGATTGAAAAAATTCGAAAAGTGGTTTATATTAAATATTACCTCATTCGAATATGGAATAGAAATAGGAATTGTCTTTGAATTTATTTGTTACTTTTCCATTTTGTTCCTTTTTCTTGTAAAAATTTGCCCTTTTTAGATTTTTTTTACAATTTTTATTAATATTCGTCACAAGAAAAACCGTGTTTTTTTCCTTTTTTTTCCTTCTTTTAGTTTTTTTTTTCATTTATTTACTTATTTTTTTTATTTAAAAGTAGTTTTCAGAAATCGCTACAAACTACTATTTTTTTGTATCGCGCTACTCACTACTCTACTTTTTTAAAAAAGTAGTGCGCTACACTACAAACTACTAAAAAATGTAGCTACTACAGTAGTTTCGCTACTTGTAGCGCGCTACTTCCGACCACTGCTCTCATTCCTATTTTATAAATTCTTCACTGATTCCCTTTTCCCGAGTTCTATGAAGAAGGTTACATTGTCTCTAAAAAAACTACAAGCAGCTAAAATATTTACTTGAAATTCAAACATGTCAAGTATTTTAACAATTCTTCGAAGCCTTGCTGGGGAAAAATATGATTTTTTTTTCAGTCATTTGTCATAAGTATTTCAACATTTGCAATGCACTCAAATTAGATCTTTATGATAAAAAAAAATTGATAATTGTAAAAATCCAGTTTCAAGGCTCTCTTCGTTAAAAATGTATTACAGCTGCTTTACAAAAAGATTTTGAACAATATTCGCACAAAAACAGACTACGAACGTTTATATCAAATTCTATAAAAATAGCAAAAGGAGCTTTTAAAAAATTAGAACCGTAATATATAACAATTATTCATGAAAAAGTATACAGTCAATCAGTACTTTCAATTCAATCTACTCCACCCCATTGGGCCGAAAACATGTTTTTTGTGTATTCCGAGAAATATTAATTTCCGTAACAGGTTTTCTATTTCTTTGCATTTTTCGCTCACTGTTTCGATGGTTTCGGTCGTTGTGTTTAGGATAATTCAAAAGATAAAACAAAATAAGGAAAATATTTTTATCTACATTTTTACATGAGGCTGAACTGTTCAGGCCGGTTAAACTTTCCCGCACCGGTAACTACTAAGCCTAAACTATAGTACCGTGGATCGATTTTTTTTTTTTTTTAACTTCAAATTGGCCCGGGTGAGAAATTTGAAGTTGATCAGCTAAAATCTTCATGCTCCGCAAGGCGATCAAAGTTAATAAAATGAGCCTAAAAATGCATTTTTTCTTCTTTACAAATACATTAATTTTGAACAATTCTTTTAATCTGTCAGGGTGAAAAAAGGTACCCAATGGGGTGAAATACTATGATGTAAAATCACATCAATCAGATAAAATCTCCATACTCTGCATAATGGTCGGAATTTACATGTTTTTCCCAAAAGTAGCGATTTTTCATCATGAATGAAAAAATTTACTTTACCTTCAAAAAAAACTTGCCAAAAATTTGTTCTTTAAGCTTAAACAAAAATGATTAAAAATATATTTTTTTTTTTGTTAGACACGTGCAAAATTTTGAATATAAGACAAGTCTTATTCTAGAATACGAGAATCATAACCGTTAGAAACATGTTATATTCGGCTTTTAGAAGTACGGGTAACAGCTATAAAAACAAATATTTGTTTGCAAATTTTCAGTAAAGAACATTCTATAAATAAATCAGTATTTAGCAAAATAAAATTTAAAAAGAGGAAGAGAAAGATTACATTCGAAAGAGGTAACGACATTAACATCTCGTTACAAAAAACAAAGCAAATTATGCATATATGAGTGTTTTATAACAAAATGCGTTTCCAAATTTTGATTTTGTCTCAATTAGGTTTTACGCTTTTCATACCTGCCGTGTTTGAAAGAATCACAAACAGTATATTTTACTTCAAAAAAGAGGAGAAAAACAAAGTATTAAAAACAGGAGCAAAAAAGGAAAGATTTTACAATAAGAAAATGTTTTGAGATAAGCTTTTAAATTAGATTGTATTCGTTTAACATTTAACGTCACGATATTTGAAAACTTGCACTCGAAATGATTACAGATTTTCGTTTAAACATTTCCTAATCGAAGATTAAATGAAAAAAAAAAAAAAAAAAAAAAAAAAATTTGGTTTACTAGCCATTTAACAACGCTTAGTGCTAAAAGACGAAAAAAAAATAATAAATTCTGAACACCCCCTCCCCCATATGCAAAAACATTGCATTATTTTATAAATATCAAAAAGGAAAGTAAATAGAACTTTTTCATGAATTTTAGAAATGTGTTTTATCTGGTTATGGTCAGCAATATTAGCAATTTCCGAAATGATAGTTTGTATATATTGGGTAAATAAACTTTTTTTTTTGTCGTGCTCGATTTCTAAAGGGTTTTCAGATTCATTTAAAAAGCAAGGACTTTTTTGAAGGAAAGAAGGAGACAGCCTCAAAAGTTGGAAGCTGCAGCAAAAATCCGCAGATTCGGTTTGTATCTTTCGGCATGACGGAAGATTTTGCAGCTGTCACTGAAGAAGGCAAAAAACCTAAAAACAATAGATAGAGCTCAACATCGAAAGGACAACAACATTACAAAATAAACATTATTCTACGCTAAACGGACTGATCTCTCTTGAATAAAAAATAAAAGAGTGGGAGGAAATTCTTGCAAGACATTCACGCTACCATGTTATGTTGCTCGGGGAAACGAAGTAGTGGGTATACAAAATTTAAGCAATCTTTTAAACACTCGACAGGCTAGAAATTGAAAATATTCCCTAGAGACTGGAAATGAAAACACTCTTTGCCCTTTCCTGAACCCACTATCATAAAAATGTAAAATATACTAGCCTTTTTACGTACAAAAAGAAGCGAATTTCTAATCTATGACATTAGAATCAGAACTCAAAAGGTGACTTTCAAAAGAAAAAAACTGTCGCTCTATTATGCAACAGGAATCAGCCATACACAAATGACTTTTATTCTAATACAGTTTGGTTCAAGTTACACGAGATGTTTTCGCTTAAATATTAGTAATAATTAAGCATTTAATTTGAAATGCTGGTATAGCATTAAATTCTACTTGATTGAAGCTTAACAATCAGTGGCGTAACTAGCAAGGGGCGGATATTGATGGTGTTGAGGGGCTCATGAAAACGGTTTAAAGTTTACAAAAAAATTCACGTAAGCGCGAAAGGTGGATTTTAAGGCAATATATTTAATTAAGCATTCTGAAAATCCATACATCATTGAACAACCATTCTAGAAAACTATATTTAGTTTTGAGTATTGGAAAACACAAAATAAGTAGAAAACTAACAACTACTGCAGGAGTGTTCACCCCCCCCCCCCCAGTAATGGTGCACCCCATCTCCAAAATACCACGAAGACCTCCCAATGCGAATAAAATCCCCCCAAAGAAATAAAAATACCCCAAAAGACACCCTTTAAAAATTTCAATTGACCCACCTTCCCCTCTGATTGGTCATCCCTGACTAATGAAGAAAAGTCGAAACGTGCGTAAACGGAATTTGCTTGCTCTTTGAACGTTGTTTTTTTAGAATTCTCCGACTTCTGTTAGAAAATATTGCATCTGCAAAAACTTAAACCGACTAAATTAAGCTATTCTTGGAGTGTTTGAAGACCACACCCCCATTTCGGCTATCATCTAGCTACTTCGCCGGTAAGACACCACAATCTTCAAGCTTAAAAGGTATTTTTCTATTTCGTTACTTTTTTTACACGCCTCTTAAATACAAGTTGCCTACGATTTCAGCTATTATTTAGAGAGAAAAACCATTCAGTTGAAAAGAGCTGCGAAATAATGGCAGAAAAAAAATCCAGTTTTAGCTATTGCTTCTTTTTAAGGCGACTTTCAAGGTTTTTCAAGTGCATCGCACTTACTACTTAAAATGGGTAAAACTTCCATTTCCAACTGGCAACTCCTATAATAAACTGGAAACCAACCATTAAAATAAAAGAAACTTCAGAAGAAAACAACGCGCTCTTGCAGTCAACACTCATATCAAAAGGGTAAAATAGGACTAAGGGCATGACGCGTGACAAAGGGATTATGAAAGATAGAAAGTGATTGGAATTTCTCTTTTGTTTGAAAACTGAAAAAGAGCAAACTCTTCTGGAACAAAATTTGTTTCAAAAGGAAAAAACAAATTAGCCCTTTTAAAGTGGCTCCAAAGTTAATAAACCGTTGTTAGGTGGAATATATACAGTTTCTATGGGATATCAGCTAGTATACTTTTTTTTTTAACTTTTTACGAATAAGAGAGAATGCAAGCTTCATTCGTAAATACGAATGAAAATACGTTCGAAGACTGGCGAGCTCTTTCGAGGAATTAAGACCGGAGTACATTCAATATTCTCACATATGGGCGATTCTCTGTAAACTGGTAATTCGCTGTCCGGATCGAGTATTTTAAAAATCATAAAGTGTAATAAAGTAATTATTGCTCTTAATACAAGTAAAGCATTAATACTTCGTGGCCCAATTGCATTTGGAGCGGTGACTATTTTTTTTTTTTTTTCTAGAATTTATCTAAGCACCAAAAACACAGTCCCCTGGCTGTCCCAATCCAATAGTTTAACACTTCAAGGCAATATTTCAAAAAACCTATTAACACTACATAAATTTGGCAATTAATATCTAAAAAAAGAATAATGCAGCTATATATTTTTCATGATATAAGGTCTAATTACGTATTTCTAAAACTTAAAATTGTCATGTAAATTCTGTCCGGAGATTTTTCAAACAGTCCCCTGAGTCAAATTCAAAGCTCCAATAGAAAAAATCTGTTACTATTGCAAATGTTTTTTGACATGAAGTTTAAAGCAATCAGTGTGAATTTGCTGAAATTGCTGAGAACGGTGCTGAAACAATACTTTATTTAGTTTGAGAGCCACATTTGTGATGAAAGTATGCATCAGGGTCGTTGCGAAAACAGTCCTCTGGGAAGTGATTTTATTAATATCAATTAGTTTAATTATGAAACATATTAGTTATGTCCACGATTTGTGCCTAAATTTATAGGTAGTCTCGTAACTAATTATGTTCCAATAGTTTTGCAGATATTACGCAACAAAGAGCAAAAAGACAGTCACCTGGCACAGTCCCCTGCATACTAGGAAGGGGACTTACCCCCTATCATGATTTATCAGAAAAAAACAACCTTCAACTGGCCCTCTTTCAAGCCAAAGTGATAGATTCATTTTCTGAGCAATAGTATTATAATTATACTAACATTTCAAAAAACCATTCCCGGACAGATTTCGTGTGAAAAATGACGAGTTTACAGAGAATCGCCCATATATAAATTTCCAACAACTTTTACAACTAAAGCTTATGAAGGGCTGGCAGTATGAAGATTTTCAAAACTGTCTCAGTCCAATTTTGGTGATTTTTTTCGAAATGAGTTTAGGTTCCTTTTACCTCACAAAAATTAATTCAACTTGCTTTGTGTCAAGTCAGCGTGTCTTTCAGAAGTTCATTCAGTTTTCGTTGTTAAACAATTGTATAATACACTAGGTGGCCAAAAGTATCCGGACACTTTCAAAAATTTACATTTTTAGATATAACTCGAGAAATAAGTGATCAATTGTTCTTTAACTTTAGTCATACAAAATATATTCTTCACCGAACATTTCCAAGTTGAAATTAAATTACCCTTGCATTTGGGGGACGATAAGAAGGGGGGTCGAAAGAAAAACCGCTTTTTGACCATAACTCTTTGAAAATAGCTCGGAATAAGCTATGCATTTCAGTAATTAATTAGCGTACTATGTATAATTACTGTACAAATTCAAATGAACGTACCACTCTTACTTCCGAAGATATGAAACATTTTTTTAAAAACGGCAATTTTATTTGAAGGGTTTTTGCTCATAACACGCAGAGTTTTTGATCAAATCTTATCAAAACTTCAGGAAAGATGACAAAATACAAGAGAAAGAACATACTAAAACGGTTTTTAAAAATATTAAAAATCCGATGAGATATGAACGTTAAAAGGAAATAATTTTGCACGGCGCATGCGCGAAAGACAGAAATTTATAACTACAAAAATATTGTAGCCTGGTGTATACTGCATCTTATAAAAAAAGTTCCAGTTGAATATCGTAAAAATTGAAAAAGATATCAGCGATCTAGTGAGCTGTAATTCATTCATTTGCAGTCAATTCATAAATGGAGAGGGGTTGTTCACAAATAGTGTGGGGACAATCGAGCATATTTTTCAATGTTAAATTGTATACTGTTTAAAAATTTATATTTGGCATAGAAGTCACATTTCGCCCATTCGGCCAAAAAGACCTTATAAGTAGGTGGCCAAAAGTATCCGGAGACCCCCTGAAACGTTGATTTTGAACGATGACGAAATAACCTTTATTTTAAAAATAGCTCTTTGTGGACAGACCCTCACTATGTATGTATTGTCTGCGAATGAATGAAATACAGCTCACTAGACCGCTGATATCTTTTTCAATTTTCATGATATTCAACTGGAACTTTTTTTATAAGATGCAGTATATACCAGGCTACAATATTTTTGTAGTTATAAATTTCTGTCGTTTGCGCATGCGCCGTGAATTTTTTTTTCCTTTTAACGTTCATATCTCATCGGATTTTTAATATTTTTAAAAACCGTTTTAGTATGTTCTTTCTCTTGTATTTTGTCATCTTTCCTGAAGTTTTGATAAGATTTGATCAAAAACTCTGCGTGTTATGAGCAAAAACCCTTCAAATAAAATTGCCGTTTTTTAAAAAATGTTTCATATCTTCGGAAGTAAGAGTGGTGCGTTCATTTGAATTTGTATAGTAATTATACATAGTATGCTAATTAATTACTGAAATGCATAGCTTATTCCGAACTATTTTCAAAGAGTTATGGTCAAAAAGCGGTTATTCTTTCGACCCCCCTTTTTATCGTCCCCCAAATGCAAGGGTAATTTAATTTCAACTTGGAAATGTTCGGTGAAGCCTATATTTTGTATGACTAAAGTTAAAGAACAATTGATCACTTATTTCTCCAGCTATATGTAAAAATGTGAATTTTTGAAAGTGTCCGGATACTTTTGGCCACCTAGTGTAGTTCCTCACAGGGTATGTACAGTACCAGAGGCGGATCCGGAAAAATTTGACAGCACACCACGAAATAATGTTTTAAAGGATTTATTTTTTTATCAACTTACAGTGAGTATAACAGCGGCATACACAGGCAAACCATCTCAGGGAGGGGAGAGAACTGAGTTCAAAATTTGTAACGCATTGCATTTAGGCGATGTTCGTGTAAAGAGAGGCTGAGGGACCCCCAGAAAATGTTTCAAAAATAAAGTTTTAAAAATGAAATCGTATGCCTTTTTACAGTATTGTTAGGAGAAAGCATGAAAACTCTAATCTCTTTTCCTGATTTTATTTGAGAAATTGAAGTTCTAAAAGTAAGATTAAAACTAGATGGTCTTTGTTGGTATTAAGAAGTTATTTGAAACTTTGGTAACGTTAGATGAAGGAATGGGGTTCTGGACCTCGCACCGACACTTCTTCGAAATCAAACTTTCAAATGCGCAATTTTAGGCAATATTAGTGATCGGGTCTCTCCTCTTCAAAATTTTGTCAAAATAAGCCGTTAAAAATACCACCATCTTTGATGACATTGGAGAACGGAATGGGATTCTTGACTCTCCCCTGGAAATTTTTTGAATTGACGCATTTCTCTATTGCTGGTAAAGATTGTTTGAGGAAAGTGTTTCATTTGCAAAGACCATTGGACTGTTTGGGTTTTCCGCGTCAAATTTTGTTTCCTACCCAATATCGCTTTGCTATTCCACAACCAAACTACTTTCATTGTGTAATCTCTATACAGACTCTCGGATGTTCTTGTATAATATTTCAGGATTTTTTTTTTAATTAAACGAAAAAATACTGCACCAACACACCAATTAAAACTTAGTATTCATTTGCGAAAGTTTTTCTCGAAAATATTTAGTTTAAATATTTTTTTTCTTTAAATTTCGGCGCGGGTTGCAGCCCTGTCAATCCGTCCGCCGAATACGCTATGAGTGACGGTGCCATTATTCTTTCCTATGGCATCACCTCCCCCGGTACACATTGGGTGAAGGATGGCAAGTTTTCATCCCAGCTAAGAGAGGAATTTTGGCTCCCTAAACGGTGCGCTGGTCTTTACAAGCATTACATCCCTGAAAGGTGCTACATGCAACCAGTCGTTTTAACAGTATTGGTTACAATAAGTAGAAATGGGAAAACGTTGCATTTTCATACCCTATTCCTAAGAACGTAAGATTCTACAGTCTGAAAATTGTTAAAAGAAAAATTAATGTTACAAATTAGATAGATCAACACGACACCGACAGTTTAGTATGAATTTATTGATCAAATATGTGTTTTTGCTTCTGACTTCAGAAGCAAAGCCCCTTTCCCTCTGCTGGATCCGCCACTGTACAGTACTGTATATATATTTTTAATTTTTCATCAGCAATTAATGAGCGTTCATTTTTGTTCAAAAACGCTATTACCCCCCATATCGTAGCGTTATGTACTAACGCAATTTATACTACTCCAATTCTGAGCCTGCCCCTCAAAGGATTGAGCCAACAGTTTCCGACCAGGCTAACATGGCCTCTCGTCAGCGCGGCATATACAACATATTGTACGTACGCATATATTGTATAAGATTGAATGTCAGACTATTTTCCTAAACAAAATTGTAGAAGGTAAAAATTTGAAAATGCGAATGGTCCCTATTTGCTCTGATTTTCGTCGCTCTAATGTTGAGAAATAAATTAAAATTAATAAAACTTAAAACAACTATGTTCTCCAATAATGTTATGTTGATATGAGTCTCAATTTTCGAAACTCGATAGCCAAGTAACCCCGAATTTCAAGACATTTTGAATCCAACTTCTCCATTGACGCACTTTCACTTCGATGGATATAACGGGCCAATCCGAATTATCATTAGCGCTCTGACGAACAAGGATTGACAAAAAATGACAATAACTTTCTGACCAGAAACGGGGCCAGTTAAATGAAGGGTGTGGGAAACAAGGGCGGATATCCTTCCCTATCGACGGTCTTAACGCATTCATTAAACAATGCTTCAATTTCTCCGATTTCAAAACCAGTTCAGACAAAAATACGACAGCATCACGAAACCGAGGGGATAGCGTGACAGTATACATGAAAACGCGAACAGCTTGACTATTGTCATAAGCAGGATTTTGAATTAACTCGAAATACTTAAGACAAGGCCATTAAAAAACTGGCAATTCCATTTAACAGATTTGGCACTTGTTCTGCCGTAAGAAGGTAAAGCCAATTTTTCATTTTTTCTCTTTTTTGTTTGCCTTTTTTCATCTACTTTGCTTTTGCTTCATTGCACAAGCTTGCTTATTTGATTTCACTGAAAATCAAGCGCGTCAAAAGCGTCCAATGACAGCATTTCCTGCTGGTAGTCTAGAATACAAATCGAGTTGCTTCAAATATCATCAAAACTCGATTCTGAAAACCCCTTCTCACGGCAATGTTGCAATTGACATCCAACGAAGAGTCCACAAATGTTAAGATTTTTGCTCCATCCCATAAACTTTATAAAGCTTTTAACTAGAGATTTTTTTAATTTGAAAATTACAGGTGATCTGAAAGCACTAGGGAGAAAAGTATCGACGCATGAAAAATGTTGCAACATTGTTAATATGTGTAAATTATTTACTCAAAATAGGAAAATTAATTTATTCAAACATTTATATCAACTGAAAGGATTATTTTTTAAATTTATTCATTGAATTATTTGTTTTGTTTTTACTCACTATACACTTTCGTACCTCATGTTTGCAGAAGCTTATTTATTTATTGCTCATAAATTACATACATAAAGTAATTTTACTTTCAACGCTTTTTCCTCCTGATAATCGGTAAACTTTTTTGACTGATTATAAAAAAATGAACTGTACTCATGTTTTCGCATTCCACTTTAAAAGTTCATGCATTTAATTATTCCTAATAGCGTCAATTGAATATCAGCTGTGACGGTCATCTTTTAGTTTTACGCATTGTATGAACTCTTTGTTTTGTTTTTACTTTGTACGGACTTTAATACTTCATGTTGTAGAAAGGACTTCAGGAAATTGCATTTAGTAACCGCTAAAAAATTAGTTATCATAGTTTCTTGGTGAATATATGCTTTAAAAATAATATTTAAGAAATATTTTTTTCCGCCGCCCTAGTAAAAAGTCTACTGTTTGAAACGGAAAGTTATTTACATTCGAAAAAAAAAATATATTTCATTACATTTACAGATGAAATCAGCATGAAAGCTAAAAAGCAAAGGCAACTATGCGACATATACTTGCCGAATGCATCAGTTAATTCCCTTTTATTTATTTTAGATGTCAAATAACAGTAGTAGATACGTGTGAAAAGTTACTGGTCTGGATTTTTTTTTTCACAATGGGTGATACATTAAGAATGTGTCCTGCCTGAAAATATCAATTTTCTCACAAGTTTCAACGTTCGCCGCTGCAGCTAATGGGAAAATTGTTCAGCGGTTACGGTCAACTCGAAATCTCCGCCCAAGACACATGGTACCGTTGATGTTTCAGGGTATCATTCCATCTACTCCGATTTCTTCTCAAAGCTCTAAGCCACCCACCAGTGCTTAATTCCCACGCTTTTTTTCTTTTCAGAAAGTAAGTACTAAAACATTTTAGTGCATGAAACATATGTAAATCATTTATTGCATAAACATTATTGAATATTATATATCTGCATTAGAAAACGTTGCAGAAGATTAACGTTGCCGGAAATTGTCATTCATTCAGAAAAATCGAAAATTATACAAAATGCATCAATGTAAACTACTCTTAAATTCATAGTTACACACCAAGTTTCAGTTGAAAACATGATGATGAGAGCGATATAAAATGCTTAAGTACTATCAAAACAAACGTCCCAAAAGTAAGCGCACAATCCTTAGAAGTTTCCATGATGGGAACAGGCCCGTCATTTCAAAGGTTCCCGGGGCAAGAGAGCAATATACTCTATGTATTACAGGGGAAAACATACATACACATTTGTTTTTGCATCGTGTTTCTGAAATAACTGTAGGGGGGAAATCCTCCGATAAGGGGTCACGTAACCAGGGAGCGTATGAAACAAAATTGTCAACGCTTTGTTTATTGAAGAGGAGAAAGTGCAGCTCACAATGACATACTGTATCCTGATAGAGCAGAAAAGGTTGTTGTCACGAAAACTTCGGAATTGGAACATATGAACACGAACAGAGCAAAATAATTTTAAAACCCACTCCTATCAAGAATTGAGGCACCTTTTTAATGGCAATGCATGGCAGTCAAAGAATCACACACCACTGGACAAGGAAACCGTCCCGTTTCTGAATGGATTGTGGGGGAAATGATTTCGAACACTAGAATGAATGATTCATAAGCAAATTCCGTCACTCCGCAGTACGTACTTCGATAAGAGTCGACGGGATAAACACTGCCCCATTTTTCTCCGATTGGGGGAGAAGTGACATACTACAACACACAAATAGAGATGGAACAATTTTTCAATTGAAGCAAGCAGAGGTCATTCGGGGGACAGCGGTTCCTTCGTACGGGACTCCTGGAAATGTCCTTTTCGTATCCATTTCCGCTGGCAGCGATTCGATCGCTCCGCAAATAGCAAACAAAAGGCGGGAAAGTAAGAAGCAAAGAGCAGACACGAGATGAGAGGGCCTTTGCCAAAGGGGGCGGTTGTTGGAGAAGGAACGGGGCTTACCTGCGAGTGTCCGGATAGAGGCTGCTGTAGCGATCGCCTGCTGGCTCGACACTTTCTCGCCCGCCGCCGAGCGAGCGCCTGACGTAGGCGAGAGACGCAGCGACGCCAGCGCCCCCGCTCGCTTCCGCTTCGCTCATTCGCGACTGGGGCATCAAAGCGACGACACAGACTCTTTCGATTGGGAAAATCGGTGAGGTCACTGTGACCTCTTCAAAATGTCCCTTGTCACGCGAAAAGGGGGAAGGTTCGCCCGTCATGCCCCTTGACTTTGAGAAACAATGTTTTACATGTTAATTTTTGTAGCTTTTCGGTGAAATTGCATTACGTTGACCCCCACCCGGCAGTAGCGCAACCGGGGGAAGGCTGAGTCAAGGCCGTAGCCAGCGGGGGGGGTCAGGGGGTCAGAACCCCCCCCGAAATTTTCAAACCTCAAAAGTTTTTAAAAAGTATTCACTAAAAAAGAAGAAAAAAAAAAAAAGAAAATTTCAAGGTTTGATGGGCGGAGGTCCCCCCCCCCCCCCCGAAGTTGTGACGGGTCTGAGGTTTTTGATGATATAAAGAAAAATTTGAATAATAAAAATAAAAAAAATCCTTTGAATAAACTTGAATAGAAGTCATTCCATGTCAAGTGTACGAGGCGTCCCCACTTGACCCCCTCCGATTTTGATGAAATTTTTTTTGGATGTATGTATAAGACTTGAATGAAACCATACCAAATTATAGCTCCATAAGCCTTATGGTTCAGCCAGTAAAAATTATTTTAGAAAGGCCTTTTTCGTGTCTTGAAAGAACTGTCCAAATCGTCAAGTTTGTGCTTTTATTGCTCGCGACCTAAGACGATTATCAGACTCAAATTTGGTGATTCTGATCACTGTTTAGGGTAGAATAGCCTACTTGTGTAACAGAAGCTCCATGCAATGTAGATTTTTTGCAATTTGCTGCCAAAGTTGGTAAAAAATCGTATTTTGGCAAATTTTGACCATACCTTATCAGCTTGTATCTGCTGAGAGAATGACTTTCTGAAGCTAATTCTTTCCTCGTTTGTAGCCTGATAGTTCGTCCGAAAGGTGTGCTAGTGGCATCTCGATAGCTCAAATAACACTGTTCGACAAAAAAAAACCTTGAAAATGCTTCTGGTATTTTGAAGGCTGATTCTTATGTAAAATGACCCCCTGAATCCGAATATGACCCCCGTTTTCCCCCATCACGTCCCAATTTTTTTCAAAACGCCCCCCTTTTTTTTTTCATTTTTCCTTAGTTTCAGGGCTATAATATTTTTTTTTGGAGGGGAAAGGAGCCTCATATTCACCGATAAATTTTTTTGGATGTCAAGAGAGACTCAAAGTTTAAAATCATGAGCACCGAGAAAAAATCGGGGAACTTGGGGGGGCGTGGCCCCCCAAAATATTTGAAAAATCACCAAAAACGATCTTTTTATTCTAGTTTCTTTAAAAAGACCTTTAAAACATTTTTTTCGGTGCAGAACCAGAGTATAGAATTCGCTCCTATGGCTCCTGGGTCAGAAAAAAATTTCACGCTGTAAAATTTAAAAAAAAAAAAAATAAAATAATGCTTTAAAAATCGCACTTTGCACTCGAGTTTTAAAGCAGGTCTTCAGCCAAAAAAAAAAAAAAAAAAATTGTGGCTGATTCTTATGTCAAATGACTCCCTATTTCCAAATATGACCTCAGTTTCCCCCCTCCACCCCCTCTTTCCAGAGAGTTCCCCCCCCCCCCCAATTCAGAGCCATTTTACTAATTCGGAGGGGAAAAGTACATTACGTAACCCGTTAACATAATTCTAAAAGGCAACAGAGGTTCAAAGTTCAAAATCATGTACATGTGTACCAAAAATATAAACTATGGCGGTGTACCCCCCCCCCCCAAAAAAAAAAAAATCTTCTTTTCTCGTTTTTCTAAGAGACGTTTTAAACTTTTTTTTTTTTTTTTTTTTTTGTGAAAAATCAGAGTATTGAATTTTTTTTTCTTTTTTTTGGGGGGGGGAGGGGGGAGGTATACCGCCCTAGTTTATATTTTTGGTACACATGTACATGATTTTGAACTTTGAACCTCTGTTGCCTTTTAGAATTATGTTAACGGGTTACGTAATGTACTTTTCCCCTCCGAATTAGTAAAATGACTCTGAATTGGGGGGGGGGGACTCTCTGGAAAGAGGGGGTGGAGGAGGGAAACTGAGGTCATATTTGGAAATAGGGGGTCATTTGACATAAGAATCAGCCTCAATTTTGTTTTTTTTTTTTTTGGCTGAAGACCTGCTTTAAAACTCGAGTGCAAAGTGCGATTTTTAAAGCATTATTTTATTTTTTTAAAAAAATTTTACAGCGTGAAAATTTTTTCTGACCCAGGAGCCATAGGAGCGGATCTTATACTCTGGTTCTGCACCGAAAAAATTTTTTAAAGGTCTTTTTAAAGAAACTAGACTAAAAAGATCGTTTTTGGTGATTTTTCAAATATTTTGGGGGGCCACGCCCCCCCCCCCCCCAAGTTCCCCGATTTTTTCTCGGTGCTCATGATTTTAAACTTTGAGTCTCTCTTGACATTAAAAAAAATTTATTGGTGAATATAAGGCTCCTTTCTCCTCCAAAAAAAAAATTATAGCCCTGAAACTAAGGAAAAATGAAAAAAAAAGGGGGGGCGTTTTAAAAAAATTGGGACGTGATGGGGGAAAACGGGGGTCATATTCGAATTCAGGGGGTCATTTTACATAAGAATCAGCCTTCAAAATACCAGAAGCATTTTCAAGGTTTTTTTTTGTCGAACAGTGTAATTGCTGAATTATGCGAGTTGAAATTCCAGTCAAATTTCTTTTTTCTTTGTATCAATTTAAAAGGGCAATATCTCGCAAGGATCATCTTAAATTTCAATTTTCTTTACATCATTGGAAAGAACACACTTTTCTTAACTAAAAAACGTTATTTTTATTTTTGAGACAAACCAGTTTCAAGGGGATATTGTAGATCAAAAATGTGTACGTCATTCAACGTGAAATCAAAGAAAAAAAGACATTAGACCTCAAAAGTTGATGTCAATTTGTTCTATTATTATTTGCAGGAGCTATTGTACTTATGTTCTGATGAAAAAACCCTTTTTTAGATATTTTTGAACTTAAGTGTTTGAGTGCGCATTCATAAAAACTCAAGAAAAAGCAAAAAAAAAAAGTTTCGTTTTTAACAAAAATAATTATCTTCTTATCGCTGCTATAAGAGCTTGAGTCTCTCTATGCGTTATTTTTAAGCTCTTGAAACAGAATTTCGGATGATATGTCACTTGGCAAGGTTATAGGTCATTAATGTTTCAAGGTCATAAAAAGCATTTTCCCATTTTTCATCATTTTTGTTTATGGGCAAATTGCAATCACAGGCTGAAAGACACATCCTCGGCAGTATAAAGAATGGATTTTCAATTACTACTTATCATATGTCAATTACTATTGTTATCATTTATTTACACGGTGGAAATAATTGCCATATTCAACTCTATCGAAAACTTTCGTTATCGCTTTTTAGAAAAATAGCTCTGCAGTCCTATTATACATATTTTTTACCACGTACACATCATATTAACTGTTTAATTTATTATTTATCTCTTTTATTAATTGTTTTTATTTTTATTTTTTTTGAAAAAGGAAACAATGCTTTTATGAATTTAAAATATTAATGACACCTTGCCAAGTGACATATTATCCGAAATTCTGTTTCAAGAGCTTAAAAATAATACATTGGAAAAGACTCAGGCTCTTATAGCAGCGATAAGAAGATAATTATTTCTGTTATAAACGAAACTTTATTTTTTTCCATTTTTTGAGTTTTTACGGATGCGCACACAAAATCTAAAGTTCGAAAATATCTAAAAAAGGTTTTTTTTTTATCAGAACATAAAAACAATAGCTCCTGTAAATTTTAATAGAGCAAATTGACATCAACTTTTGAGGTCAATGTCTTTTTTTCTTTAATTTCACGTTGAATGACGTACACATTTTTGATCTGCAATATCCCCTTGAAACTGGTTTGTCTCAAAAATAAAAATAACGTTTTTTAGTTAAGAAAAGTGTGTTCTTTCCAATGATGTAAAGAAAATTGAAATTCAAGATGACCCTTGCGAGATATTGCCCATTGAAATTGAGACAAAATTGAGAAAAAAGAAATTTGACTGGAATTTCAACTCGCATAATTCAGCAATTATTTGAGATTTCGAGATGCCACTTGCACACCTTTCGGACGAACTATCATGTTACAAACGAGGAAAGAATTAGCTTCAGAAAGTCATTCTCTCAGCAGATACAAGCTGATAACGGGTGGTCAAATTTGCCAAAATACGACGATTTTTACCAACTTTGGCAGCAAACTGCAAAAAATCTACAGTGCGTGGAGCTTCTGTTACACAAGTAGGCTATTCTACCATAAACAGTGATCAGAATCACCAAATTTGAGCCTGATAATCGTCTTAGATCGCGAGCAATAAAAGCACAAACTTGACGATTTGGTGATTTTTTTTCAAGACACGAAAAAGAGGCCTTTCTAAAATAATTTTAATTGTCGAAACCATATAGCTTATAGAGCTATAATTTGGTATGGTTTCATGCGAGTTTTATATGTACATCCAAAAAAATTTTCATTAAAATCGGAGGGGGTCGAGTGGGGATTTTCTCGAAGTTTGGGACACTTGACATGGAATGACCCATAGTTCTGCGCACTATTTCGCCAAAGGAGTTTTTTTCTATCTTTTCAACTTAAAACTTAAATTATTCCGTCTCTCCTGCTGGTTTATAATCTTTAACGGGATAACAAAATTTATGGCACTTGTCGTTGAGATTTAATTATCATGGAAAGAGACAGAAGATCCTCTCCTTTACGCCACAAAACAAGTGTGGTCCCCTTTTGGGCTTAGTGCGAACAAATTAGCAAAAAGTATAAGATTCTATCTCTTAACACATTGATCACAGTAAAAACAGATACAGATGTTTAAATCAGTTATTGTTATTATCAATGGAGAGGTGATGAGTTAAAGAAAATGCATTCTTTGTTTTCTGGGTGCGAAGTGTTTTGTACTATATTTCTCGACCCCTATAGCACATAGCAATTTATCGTCGCACTCCTTTATGTTCCTTCCTTCGGTTCCACGGATCCCACGTCACCAAGTCGCAGAGAAGGTCACCAAGTCGCAGAGTTTCTTTAATTATCTTTTCTTCAATTTTTCAAACATGATGTCGTCATAAATTCTGATAAATTTATTTAAAAAATAATGCAGGAGAGGAGAAATACTCCTTTCCTTCTTCCCAAAAGCCTATTGATTAACATCTTGTCCATTACCTCAACTTCGCTCTCCTTCCTGTTAGTCCAACATACTCCCAATCATAGATGGCTGGTGCACCAAGAAATTGGGGGATCAAAAGAAGTTTGTGAGGAGCTTAGGGCGGCACCCTAAAGTTGGTTTTTTTTTCTGTAAAATTTGCCTATATTATTGGATTTTAACAAATGACCTCCAAAAACTGTAATACAGTCTGAAATGCTGGATGGATTTTACTGTAGATATCCCCTTTGCAATTCAAAGTTCCTTTCTTGTTAAATAAGATGAGGAAAAAAAAAACATTTTTGTGTTATTTTCAGTTTTTAATTTTCATGAAATAAATCAATCCACCCAGTAAATAACCGACCGTTAATTTTTCGCTCTAAAAAGTGAAGGGCCCTTTACTTTCGGAAGTGAAGGGGAGCAGGTGCCCCCTTGCCCCCCCCCCCTCCGTACAAACAGCCTTTGCTCCCATTGCGTCATAAAAGTTGCATTGTTTGTTTGTTGTTCAAACAAACTTTCTTCACTTCGAACCCCCCCCGAAAAAAAATCCTGGCTACGGCCTTGGGCTGAGTTACTGTTTTTCTTCTTTTAATATATTCTTTAATTATTGAAGAGAAGAAAAGAACGTGTGTATCTTGGAAAAGCTATGTGATTTTAATGAGAAAAAAATTTTTGGGAAGAAATTTATATTTCTTTCAAAAAAAAAAAAAACCCTCATCATTTTATTTTTTTAACAGCTGCAGATTTTTGGTCAACTACTTGTGTGCTCCCCCCCCCTCTCCGCCCATCCCTCTTTCCTTCACTGTTTTCTTATTTTTTTTTTCTTCTAATTCTTCCGAAAATAAGAAAGTGTTCAAAATGTTTCTCCTCCGAAGCCCTGTTTCCCACCCTTATCATCACGGGGGACAGTCCTTAAACCCCATTCCTTTCCCAAACCTCAATAATTATCGCCAATTTCTAAATCGTTTCTTGAAATCCCCCTCCCCGAATTTTCCGTTCACCAAACATCGCCAGAGATCGTCTGAAACTGCGTTTTATTCAGCACTACTATTTCAAAAAAATTCAAAGGGAGAAGATGAGGAAATTTTTTTCATTCGAAGACGGGCACCATCAGGGGAGGTGTTTGAGGTCATCCCGAGGGAGTCTCTATAAATGATATTATTCTTGAAGGGTGGTGATATGGTAACAGTTTGTGACGAGAGGGAGGCAGGCAAGGGTGGTGAAGGGCCAGCTAACCCCCCTGTAATAAGAAACACATTTTATCAATTGCATTATCAATCTTGATCTCATTTAAACAAAAAATTTTATCCATGCTTTACATATTCCAACTGTTAAATTTTAATTATGAATTTTATTTGAGAATTTTATTTTAAAGAATTTTATAATCTTAATATTGATTACATATAGAACATTTATAAATTGCAAATGTATATTTCTCCCGATAGTAAATTTTTACCGAAATAAATAAATTTTTAATCTAACAAAATATTCCAAAAATATGACTTGCTGTGTAATATCGTCTGATGATATTTTAAAGAAGGTTTATATTTTACATGCTTCGGTTTCCTTTTTAACTGGTAAGTGCACTAAAACTTGACCCCCCTTACGAAAATTTCTGGATCCGCCGCTGGAGGTAGGGCCACAGAGAGGGCATGTCATCCTGGCCGAAGCCGGCAAAGAGGGCACGGTTTACAAGTTTCATGAGACTGACAAATGTCCAGCATTGGTCCTGGGCTGAGGAGACTTGGCTTTTCCTCCATAAGCTCACATTTTTTTCATTGAAAAAGTAGTTCTTGTAACGCTGAAATACGTCCGCAGTTTCACTACTCATTTATAAAGTACTAGCGGTACCCGCACGGCTTTGCCCGTGGTATAAAATTAAAAATTCATTTGTAAAAAATTGATATAGCAGAAAAAATACTCTATTTTAGTTATTCAACTATAATTCTTTTAAAGAATGATATAAAAATTTGGCATGGACCCCACACTACTTCCTTTTACGTGTAAATTTCTTAGTAGATGCCTTAAGTGCTAAAATAGTGCTTGGAGTGAGCAAGATAACAATTCAAACATTTACATCCCTAGTTTGCCACAAAACAATGCAAAAAAATGTTTTTCAATGATTAATCTCCTAAATATCGCCGATTTTAACATCATTCAGTGGATTTTTCGCAAAATATCGCCAATAGCACCAAATTGAACCCAAATAAAAAAAAATAAATTTTTTCGCCAAATTAGCCGCCAGCTTGGCGATATGTCGCCAAATTTGCGGCCAGCTTGGCGATATGTCGCCAAATTGGCGTCAAACACTTGGCGACTAAAAGCTTGGCGATATTTCGCCAAGTGCTCGCTCCAATTCATATCACTTTTGTCTGCATTGAAATTAACACTGATTTACCCCATAAAAGGGGTAAAACCCCCCTTGGGGAAATTCGAATACAACCCCCAGCGGAGGTGCACAAAAATAAGCCAAAAGAGAAAATAAGAACAATTTTGATGCTCACAGAAATCTTACTAAAGTTTAAAAGAAGAAGAAAGTTTTCTTTCCTAACTTCAAAAACAAAATAATAGAAATTTCGTGCATTATTCTTCACCATGATAATAAAAACAATAAACATCGACAAACATCAACCAGCAAATGATAAATTAAAAGCCAAACTCGTTCACTCAAGCCATTTACTGCAATTTATATTGAAATAAAAAAAAAAGGGAAATAAAATATGTTTTGCCAGACGATAAATTTAGAATGGTTTACTATCATGTTGTTTCTTTTTTGACCTCATTTAGTTAAACAATGTTTCAATCTTCTACACAACTCGCCAAAATATCTCTAAACTCACAAAAATGGTACGCGTCAGTTTCTTCCTTCTCTACCTTTTTTAAAGAAAGGACTCGATTTCTCATTTGATTGACAGGTGCCATCTTATCACGATTTTATTATGTTTCATTTGACTAATTTTAATAAGGCTTGGAGTTTGGATTGTTACAAAAACAAATACATTTTTAAAATTCTTAATGGAAAAAGAATGAAACAAATAAACGAAATAAAAACGTAACCATGGGAACAACATTAAAAGTTGATTTCCGTTGATAAAATAATTCATTTCATTAACCATTTTAGAAACGTTTGGCTTGCTTTACTGAAGATAAGCCTTGAATTCCGGGATTTTAAAAACAATTGTTACAGCTCTCCTGATGATCGTAGAAACTTCGAAAAAACTTCATTTTGCGCAGAAAATTTTAAGCTTTCGAATGACATAAGACTTGAAAATGTGTATGAAATATTTCTTCCCTATTTTATCGAATTTCCGCTAAGAATTCGAATTGAAAAAGAACGAAATGGAATTTTCGAAAAATCGCTTCGAGGTGCAAAACTACATGCTACAAACTAATTTTGTGCCAAGTGGCATGAAAATCGTCCGAACGATTTTGGCGCTACGCGCGTGACAGACAGACAGACAGACAGAAGGACAGAAAGACCCACCTTCAGCTTTATTATTAGTAGAGATAAATACAACGTTAAAAAAGCACAAATAAGCAGGGATATTGAAGACACATGTTTCGGCGCTACAAGGGACGCCCTTTTCAATGCAAAAAATTGTGAGCTTATGGATGCACAAACATGCTTTGATTGACTTGTTTTATTTTCTTTTATTTTTCAAGCACAAAAGTATTTGCAATGAGTTACCGCCCAGCTCGGTCACTGGCTATTCCTGACTGAGGAGTCCAGAATAAGGACGAAACTGCAGTCTCGGGATGTCAATACCGAGCTGTGGGTGTATTTGTTTCACAATAGCACAAGTTGCACGTGATTTCAATTGTGACGTCCCCGCTACAGTTTATTTATGACAAGTCACTTTGGCAAAGATGTCACTGCTATGTCTCTTTAGGGTGACGATAACATTTGTCACCTGCTGCAGTGATGCAGCAAGTGACACGTGCATTAGAATGGAGTGAAAAAAATCTTTGATAAAAGCTAAATAATAGTGGGTAAAAGTTGTGTCTTATTTCGATATTTTGCTATGCAGAAGCATTTTTACAACAAAAAAAATATCTGGAAGCTACGCATATGCTTTGAAATTGACCATTAGTGCGTCGAAATTGAAACTAATTGCAATAATTATATCAAAAATCAAAATTTGATCAAAATTTAATAATAGTGCGGAAAAGTTATCTCTTGTATATATAATCTATGATATTTAGTTTAGGAAACTCGTATCGGGGAAAATTGCCGAATTTTGTGCACCTTTTAGCCACTGATAATACTGACTAGGGGCCCGAAAAAATGAATATAACCGAATGTTAGCGATTTATTTCAACTTTTACTCCCCATTTATATTAACAATCTCAGGAAACTCGATGAGAGTAAACTATTTGTTTTCGGGCACCTTTCTACTCCTGACAACCCTGATTAAGAATCCGAAAAGGTATATAACCTTTTATCAACGTTTTATTTACAGCTTATACTATATACAGGGTGTCCAGAAAAAGACTGTTTTCAAAAATTCATAACAGGAGAACGGTGAATGATAAAAAAAAAATTCTTGCAGAATATTCATGCGATTGGCCAGGAATTTTTTCCCCCAGAATTCCAAGTTTTAGTTTTAAAAAAATTCAATAGATGGCGCTGCGGATAGTAAGCCCCATAGATACGCGGTGTACTTTCAAAGCAGATAGTTCAATTTAGCCGTCTGCACTTCGGGCCGTTTTAGTTGAGCGGTCGGGGCACTGGACTACTAAATCAAAGATTCTATGTAAGTTCAGAAGTCAAAGATGAAAAATGGCATTTCACAACACAATTTTTCAGAATTTTTAATGCTTACAATTACTTAACAGTATTTTCTCACGGTCTGCCACTAGCTGCAATCACATCTCAGTCAACAAACGGTTTTCAAAGATTCATGAGAGGAAATCGCTCATGGTTAAAAAAAAATAATAATAAAATTAAAAAAATAATAATAATAGAACAAAAAAGCACTTAGTGATCTGTCAGTTATTGAACAAAATTACAAAACAATATTTTCAAAATGTTTACCGTCTGCTGCAACCACATGTCGCAACAGGAGGACAAAACTTGCAGACATTTTCTGTAATGTTGCTAATGAAATGGCTGCACTTTCGTCACTTATTATTTTTTGAAGTTCATCCAATGTTCGAGGATTTTTACGATATGCGGCATCTTTCAAATGTCCCCAAAGGAAGAAATCGCAAGGATTTAAGTCTGGTAAATACGGTGGCCATTCAATTCCCTTTCCTGTGTAGTATGAATAGTCCAAAGCTATCACACGATCATGAAAGTACTCCTCTAAAAATTTGAAAACATCAGGTGTCCGATGCGGTCTTGCACCATCCTGCATGAACCAAGATGTCCCATATGGAATCAAAGCATTTTCAACAGCCACAAACTCGTGCAACATTTCAATGTACCGTCTTGAAGTCACCGTATCGCGAATGAAAAGGGTCCAATCACACCTTTGCTGGAAACAGCCGCCCATACAGTCACTTTTTGAGGATGTAAAGATTGCGGAATACACACGTGGGGATTTTCCGTTCCCCAAATACGCCAGTTTTGTTTGTTAACGAATCCGTCAAGATGAAAGTGTGCTTCGTCTGAAAACCATATTGAATCAACGTCAACACTACCACTATCAACCAGTCGCAGAATTTCATTTGCAAACTTGAACCTTTTCTCTATGGATGCAGCTTGAAGCGGTTGCTGTGTTTGAATTTTGTACGGGAACATAGCCAGAGACTTTTGCATTATGGTGTGCACAGATGTTTTGTTCAATTGACATGCGGCTGCAGTTTTTCTAACTGATTTTCTAGGCGAGCGGTCAATAGCTTTCTGAATGACGTTTGCATTTGCTTCAGTGGTACCTGAGCGATGTCGTCCAACATTTCCTATTTTCTCATCAACAACACTACCGGTTCGTTTAAACTTCTCGTACAATTTTCTTATTGTATTTGGATGCGGAGCATTCTTAACCTGAAATTTGCTCTGAAAGCTTCTTCTTGTTGCTGTAATGCTTTCCCCCAATCGGTGGTACTCCAATACAAGAAAAATTCTTTGATCCAAGGAATACGCCATTTTCTATTCTATCCTTCCGATCCTGGTAGTTTCAATACTGGAAATTTCAACTACATCTGCAGATGCGCATTTTAATGATTTGCATATGGTGGTTTCTGATTTTTTTTTTCTTTTTTTAACTGTAAGCGATTTTCTCTCATAATTTTTTTAAAAGTCTGTTAACTGAGATGCGATTGCAAGTAGACGCAGACAGTAAGAAAATATCGTAAAGTAATTGTAATAATTAAAAACTCCGAAAAATTGTGATGTGAAATGGCATTTTTCTTCTTTGACTTTTAAACTTACCTGGTGTACAAAATGAATGCTGATCGTGGGCTTCGATCCTGAAACCTTTCGTTCGCTATTCCAATGTCCTGACGACTCGACTAAAAAGGGTCGAAATGTGGAGGGCAAGATTGAGTTATGTCCTTCTCAAGTACACCGAAGTACATCTATGGGGCTTACTATCTGCAGCTCCATCTGTTGAAATTTTTTTTAACTAAAACTTGGAATTCTGGGAGAAAAAATTCCTGTCCAACCACATGAATATTCTGCAAGAATTTTTTTTTTATCATTTACCGTTCTCCTGTTATGAATTTTTGAAAACAGTCAGTCTTTTTCTGGACACCCTGTATAAGTGTAAATAGTTTTGGGAAACTCGATGAGGGTAAAATAGCTATTTTTGGACACTCTGACAACCCTGATGAGGTCAATGCAAGACAAATACCAACCGAGTTACCAAAATCACTCTCTGCGATATTAATGCGGTGGCTAGAGCAAAACTAAATGATAGAAAAATCAAAATTAAATTCCAAATTCCAGAAATCAGTACCAATAGAACCCTCACCAGTACATTAACAAGACTTAGGACAGGACACTTCAGAGGGATGAAGATACATAAAGACGGGACAAGGACGTATTGCCTCTGCAAAAATTGCCCAGACACAGAACTAAGCCCCGAGCACCTTTTCAACTGTCCCGCTATCCTGGCGCAATTGCAACAAATAAGTGACAATCCGTGGCCAGGCCTATACGGGTGAATATCAGGAAAAGTGCCAATTTGACCATGGAAATTTTCAATTTTTAAAGATACTCAGAAAATAAAATTAATAGGGTATTTCAAATACACATTAGCAACAACATTTTTTTTAAATTAGGGGCATGGTCAAGGTGAACATTTACCCCCATTTAAGGGGAGGGGTTGTCTTTGAGCGTAACCGACATGATCAGAATGCTACCGATCTGACAAATATTACAGATTTCACACTTAGTGTACAAAAGTAAAGACATTCACTACCTTTTATGTTTAAAAAGAAAATAATTATTGCTTAGAATATAATACTTACACAGCCTGAACGATTTTTTGTTTCATAAATAAAATAAAAGACTATTTTAAAGTTAGTTAAAATTTAAATTAGTGCGACAAAATTTTTTTTCAAAGAGATAAATAGGTTAATAGTTAAAAAATCAAAATAAAATAAAATTCTTAACACAATCTTAAAAAACGAAATTAATTCAAGACAGTCAGAGTTTGGCGGGGGAGGGAGATTTGCACTAAACTGTTCGTAAGTTTTCCATTTTAAAACAAAATTATAATTTTGGGTGCAGTAATTACGAACGGAGGTCCGAATATTGATGTAAGAGAAAAGAGAGTGAAAACTGGCAATAATTTTGTTTGAAAACTCAAATTTTGCGGAAAAATTAATGTTTTTGAAGCATTTAAAAAAACAATAAGTAAACAGGTTCCAATAATGGAAAATTTGGCAGAAAAAATGATGCACTTGAACATATCTTTGTTCTTTAAAACTCAACTCATAACAAGAAGAAAGAATTGCGAAAAAATATCGGTAACGCACGCATCATTTTCGTAACAAATATCTTCTACTTCGGCGCTGCCGACATGACAAATTTCCCACAATATGATAGCTGAACATCCCTAATTAAAGATTCGAAAATAAAAACACCTTATTATGTCCATGGCAATAGGTTTCTTTTCCATTACACAGAAATATATTGAAAAATTAATTTATTTCGTGTCTTAATTAACGCTGCCGACATGACACTTCATTTGGTAGAAACACGAAAGTCAAGATTGAAAAAATCTTACCTGTAATTCAACGCAGCCGAAGGGAAAATTTTCTATCGGAACTGAAACATCACATATTAGCGCTTCACTCAGAGTAATTTTTGGCGCCAAAAAATGTTTTGTCTAGATATTATCATTCCGGAAGTTGGCTCACTCGTCATGTTATGAAAACTTGTGACAAACAGATTTTTTTTTTATAGCTCTAAATTCATTTTATCTAAAACACAAGAGTTAATCGTCATAGATGAACATAAAACACGTTATTTCCTTTAGTATTTATTTCTGCTGCGATGTTTTATAATCCACAGGATTTTTTTGAACTTTGCGATTCGAATGTTTGACGCGCTGCCAACATGACATTGAGGCAATAAAAAGAGTTCTATTGTCACAAATTAAAGTAAAAGCTGAAAATTTTGTCATGGATTGTTTGTGCGACGCAGTTTACTGTATGAAAAAAGAAAAATTTTTGGTTTTTATTTGGAAGTGCTTGAGAAATTCATTTGTGACTTAAATTAGCACTTTTCCTGATATTTATCCATACAAAGAAAACTCTGTCTTCGTATCGCTGATGCTGTACATAGGACCTTCGGTCCTCTTTAATTTTTCTATCTGTGACACGAAACCAACCAACCAACCAACCAACCAACCCTGATTAGGTATTCGAAAAAGGTAGAGAACCCTATATTAGCGTTTCTTTACAACTTATGCTATCTATTTCTGTTAACAGTTTTAGGAAACTCGATGAGGGTAAATTACCTATTTTTGGGCACCCTTAAGCCCCTGATAATCCTGATTAGGGATCCGAAAAAGGTAGACAAGCCTATATTGTAGTTTAATTTACAACTTCTACTCTCCATTAACGTTAACAGCTTTGGGAAACTCAATGAGGGTAAATCAGTCATTTTTTGGACAACCCTGATTATAGGGATCTAAAATAGGTAGAAAAATTTTCCTTTAGCGTTTTATTCGCAACTTTTAGTCTTCATAAATGTTAACAATTTCATTAACTCGATGAGGGTAGATCAAACCTAGGGGGGTCTTAGACTATAACACCCCTATTTTGGTAAGATCAGAGAAGACCTGAAGCATACGTAAATGCGCGGAAGGTTTTATCTACGAAGATCAGACAGTACTTTGAATGATTGCATGTGCTTTGTAAACAAGCCCATTGTAGACATTGAATTGGAAGGATTCAGTGTCGGACTCTGGAGGGAATGAGGCGCAAAGAATCTAGGGTGATCAATGCATATCTCAAAACAAAAGGCAGAACGGGGGCGATTGACTCCCATTATCAGTTTCGAGAAGTTAACGTATTTACATATAGTCCACGAGCCAGTGGCCGGCAGACTTACTGTATTTTAGCAAGCTTCATTTTTTCATCAGACAATGTCTTATACCTGCCGTTCATGGAATGGACACTGGTTAAGCTGAAAGCGGGTTCCTATAGGGGCGGCGGGGCGCGAAAGGTGCCAAAAAAAGATGAAAATGTACGTCATTTTAGCAAAGCTGATTTTTTGATATGTTGAAGGGGTTGATGGCTACTATTGAAAAATCACAATGGCAGACGTCCAGGAGGGTTCCTAAGTGGTGGCAGACGTCCATCAAGGACCGAAAAAAAGTTGAAAATTTACGTCATTGTAGCAAAGCTGATTTTTTGATATGTTAAAGTGGTCGATTAGTACTATTGAAAAATCACAATGGCAGACGTCCAGCCGGGTTCCAAACTGGTGGCAGACGACCGTGAAAAAAACGTAAAAAAATGGGTGACTGCTATATCTCAGGAAGTAACTGGCGGAATCAAACAAAAATTGGTCTATTGGTAGACCCTATAGTGTACATGAGCTGATTTAATTTTGGATCAATATCTTAAACGGGGGTTGAGCAATCCAACATGTATTATCCTTACTTGTGACTGCTATATCTCAAAAAGTAATGAGCGGAATCAAACAAAAATTGATCCTCAGGTAGGCTTTAGAGGGTGCAAGAACCGAATAAATTTTGGTACTAATATCTCTAAGGGTGGTGGTGCAATCGAACGCTCTCTTTTTTTTTTTTATTGCAACTGCTATATCTCAAGAAATATTCTTCAGTGCTAAGGACAAAAGTCGTATCTGCACTTTTTGATAAAATTGAGCAATTGTCACCAGGTGATTCTCTGTAACTTATTTGATCTTAATGCAATGTTTCATGGTCATTTGAAAATGGAAGATATTTTTTAAATTAAATACGTGAGAAGCAAAACTTTACACAGCAATATATCACTTTGATATCATCTGTAGGTACCATAGTTGCGCTTAGCATGGCAGTATTGCTGCTCGCCGATTCAATTTTGGTGCCAAATTCCTCTGAATTGAATCAAGCATATGAAAGATAAATCCCTTTAAAATCATGCGTTTGTGTGATTTAATTATTGGCAAAACATCTGAAAGCTATCAATGATTCTACATTTTCAAGCTACAGAACTCTGGCAGAGAAGCATCGTAGCAAGCTGTACGAAATATTTACTGACAAAATGCTATTTTCTTTTGATTTATGTATTATGCATTTTTGATAGTTAAATCTTGTCATTTGATCTAAATGTGCATTTATTAAGTTACTAAATGATGAAAATAGCTCCAGTTATTTTCAGAAGAAAGTTTTAAAATGTGTCAAGATATTTTACATTTGCGAAAAAGTCATTAGCTTAATACATTATATTACAGCATGAAAATTTTGATGCATGATATCATCATTTACAATATTAAAAAGGATCTTTTTTTCGACTTACGCGAAAGCAAAAGGAATTTCTTCATTATCAACTCCCTAATCCAGTGCCCAATCTTTACAACCCTTATTAGCCGAGAATCAACTTCTATTGACAACTCAGTTTATGCTTACAATTTATATGATGAAAATCCTACTATATCCGAAAAAGATGTCTTTGTAGTAGAATATTAACGTTGCCAAAAAGGATGTATCGCTGGAAAAAGAATCCTGTAATATACCTGAAGCAGCCATACCACTATTATTACGTGAATATATCATTCTTGTATCTTGTAAATATTGGTACTCTTCCTCTTTATATTGAGGAATAAAAAGAAAGAAAACTAGTATGTAATGGCCACCACGAAATTTTATTCAATATCGTTGCTATCAATACTTGGATCAAATGTATACCACTCATGCAATCGCTACTGCAAAATTTTGACATTTCCGAAACGGGAAGATGTCGATGATTGGAGATAGGCAATATTAATTCATTGGGGTGAACCTTTTGAAACCATTGCCTGTGTTAAGAATATGATTCATTTACATACATAAATAAAATAGTAGGTAAATATTTATTCACATAGGCTTACCATAAAAAACAGGGTTACGAAACAAAATACTATTTAATAGATTTGACGACAGTCGAATTTTCCAGTTATAGAAATACCCCAGCAAAAACATTCAAATCACGAAATGAAAAATCATTGTAAAAGCCTCGAGTAAATCAATTTAAACAACTGTATTTATCAACAAATAGAAAATGGCAACGGATAAAAATTTAATAAAATTCTTGGAAGTTTTCCGACGTTTTGCCATCAGCTAATTAGCTCAAAAGCAAATTTTTTTAATTGGATTTATCTTTCACATTGTTTATTTAATTAAGCGGAAAAAATATCAAGGATGAACACCCCTTTTAGCGTTTGATGCCAAATTTAATCGGCGTATTTCACTAAAGTAGCAACAATATTTCTTGAGATATAGCAGTTGCAATGAAAAAAAAAGCGTTCGATTGCACCACCACCCTTAGAGATATTAGCACCAAAATTCATTCGGTTCTTGCACCCTCTAAGGCCTACCTGAGGATCAATTTTTGTTTGATTCCGCTCATTACTTTTTGAGATATAGCAGTCACAAGTAATGAGAATACATGTTGGATTGCTCAACCCTCGTTTAAGATATTGATCCAAAAATTAAATCAGCATATGTACACTATAGGGTCTACCTATAGACGAATTTTTGTTTGATTCCGCCAGTTACTTCCTGAGATATAGCAGTCACCCATTTTTTTATGTTTTTTTCACGGTCGTCTGCCACCAGTTTGGAACCCGGCTGGACGTCTGCCATTGTGATTTTTCAATAGTACTAACCGACCCCTTCAACATATCAAAAAATCAGCTTTGCTAAAATGACATAAATTTTCATCTTTTTTTGTCACCTTTCGCGCCCCGCCGCCGCTATAGGAACCAGCTTTCAGCTTAACCAGTGTCCATTCCGTGAACGGCAAGTATAGGACATTGTCTGAAGAAAAAATGAAGCTTGCTAAAATACCGTAAGTCTGCCGGCCACTGGCTCTTGGACTAATACATGTGAAAATGGATTTTATTATTCTTTGACATTATATATAAACTCATGTTTGTGAAAACTGCAACACCATGAAGCAAATGGGCTGAAATTTGCAGCAATTGCAAAGTAGGGTATGTTATGCACCCAAGTAGCACACTTCGTTTTTTAAAGGTTGTAAAATGGTTATTAACGTTGTAACAACCGCTTAAAAACGTTTATAAAACGTTTAAAGGTTATTTGTGCTACCTGGGCAAATGATTAGAATTTTAGCCTCGCAGCTCATGCGTACGCTGAGCAGCGCCCTCTGAACGTCGGATTTATCCGAATAAATAGACAGATGTAGCAAGGCGTGTATGGTTATAGGTGGTTATCTGCTTGTGGTAAACGTTAGCTTAGACGTTGCTTTGCTTATGCCTCTTCGACGAAAAAGAGCGAGATTTCAACAATTTACGGAGTTTGAACGGGGGAAGATCCTCGGCCATCGTGAAGCTAGATTGTCTTTTCATGAAGTAGCCGCTCGTGTGCATGTGCAGCGTCCCAGGTAGCACAAATAACCTTTAAGGGGTTACAGTACCTTAAAAATGACCAAAAGACCAAAAAAAATTTTATTGCTTATTTCAAAAGTAAAAGTTATTTAAAACACTCAGAAAAAAACAGCATTGTTCTAGCTAAATTATTTAAAAAGTTATGAGTGACTTTAGGGCATGCATGCTGTGTGTTCTAATGGAAAAGTCAAACTTTAAAGTGCTTTTTCTCGGTGATCAGTTTTTAGTGTTTCTATGTTAATAGAAATGCTAAGGAATTTTTTCTATTAAAGATATAACTTTAAAGCAATATTTTTTGCACTCAGGATAATATATTTAACAAAACTGTGCATTGAATAAGCGTTTTATAAATTACAAAAATTTTTAGAGTTTGTTAAACCTCGAAGAACAAAATTTTCTAAGATTTTTTTACATAAAAGGTCACAAAATATTTTCTAATCAAAATATAAGAAAATGAATGCACAGATTTGTTAAGGTTTTCCTTGTGATCATTTCGCAAAAAGAAATTTTGAAATTAGTGCAGAAACAAAAAAGCCTTAGGGTTTTAAAAAAACTGAAATTTTCTTACATTTTTCAAATTTTCAAAAAAAGTTTTCAAAATTTTTGATGTTTAAAAATAAATTATTGATTTTTAAACAAGTGCAGAAACAAATATTTCAAAGAATTAACTTTTTCACTTAAATTAAAGAAATTTGTTAGAAAGGTACTGTAACCCCTTAAACATTTTATAAACGTTTTTTAAGCGGTTGTTACAACGTTAATAACCATTTTACAACCTTTAAAACACGAAGTGTGCTACTTGGGGTAACAGCAGCACATTGATGCGTGTTTAGAAGCATGGACGAACAGGGACAACTTGGAAATCCGGGAGAGTCCCCGAAATGTTACGTCAGAGCACGATGATAGACACTGTGTTCGGCTCATTGAGTAGAGACGACGCGTCGAGAAATCAGGCGAAAGGGAAAAATTTTCCCTATATTTCCCTCCAAACCGGTTCTTTCTCAATTCTAGGTGTGCTTGGCGTTTCTCGATCGAGTCGCGCCGGCGGCCGCACGATTTTTTGTGGTTGCGTCTCTCAACTGCTCCTGACCAGTCGTGAACATGGCATTTTCAATTCCCGTACAAGTTCTGATGCATTATTACCAGCAACAGGCACTTGCTGGTAATAGAAGATTGTATAAATTTCCTGAAATCGACCCCTTCGACTTGTCTGATAACACTTTTAAGAACGACTATAGGTTACCGAAACACCTTGTAATTATGCTGTGCGATGAGCTAGACGAATATTTACGGCCAAATTGCTACCAAGTTACTGCTCTTACGACAAAAAGAAAGGTAAGATAAATCAAAATCTTTGATTTTAATTAATAAATGTTAGTCATTTATTAGAAAACTTAACTTATTAGCAAACAAAAATATTTTACCCTCGATTTTACTAACTTTTTGATCACTGAATCGATGGCAATTTGTATTTCATTTTACTAAAACGAACGAAAACCCGTAACTTCTGTATTTCTTTTGTTTTCATTAATTTATTCATAGATATAAGAATCAAAGCAAATTGTGGCTAAAATGTTTTGGAACAAAATTTAAACTCATAACATATTTTGGCAAAACCATCTTTTTTTTTAAAAAAGGAATGTTCCCTATTTTTAACGTTTGAAAACAAATTGATTCATTTTTCAAATAGTTCTTTAAACATATAATGCAAATTTATACTGAGTTTATCCTTGCACCTTAGAATAATTTAAAATGATGTGTCTGCTTTTAAAAGTGAAGGTTTACAAAACTTTATATTTGTCAGGGCTTTTATTGTTTTGATTTACTGTATTTTCCATAAGACAAGTACATAACACTGAATTGCTTGAATATTAACATTGAGATTATAATTTTCAGGTTCTTTGTGCTCTACGGTTCTTTGCTACAGGCTCATATCAAGGGTCTGTAGCAAATGACTTTACAATAAAGATAGACCGATCAACAGTAAGTAGAGTTATAAAGCAAGTGTGCATCGCCATTCAACACAAACTTTTAAGGAAATGGATCAAATTTCCTACTAATGCAAGGTAAATTGCTTTCTATTAACCTTCTCATTAAGTTCCTCTTTTCTTATCTAAATGATCACTAATAGGGATGCACCGAGTAGCACTTTAGCCGAGTACCGAGTACTCAGCCTTTCACTACTCGGCCAAGTACCGAGTACCAATTGTTTTTTTAAAAAATCATTGACATACAGCGGTACAGGGTTAGAAATCATTACAAAATTTTACTGGTCTTCTCGATCAGTGAACAGGAATATATACTGGTTAACAGACAACATCACTGGTCAACCTTAAATCATTAACCACATTTTTTATTCTTTAAAAAAAATGGTGGTCCTTGGATTGTTTATTATTTTTATGGTGATTCGAGGCGAGTTTTACTGGTCTGGAATCAATGGACCAGCAGTAAATTCAAACCCTGACATATGAACTCATCATTGGAATGGACCTCTACGGTACCTCTATCTGGTATTATAACTTTTTAAAAACTTATACGTAGAATTCAGTCATGTTTTATAAATATATTAATTGTAAATGATTGCATTAGATACATATTTGCATATTTTCAATTATTGAAAAATGTGTCTTGAACTATTAAATTTTCTTCAACTACTCGGTATCGGCCGAGTACCTGATCCAAATTTGGCCGAGTACCGAGTACTCATTTACCAAGTACTCGGTGCATCCCTAATCACTAATAAGATGGACTAATTTTGTCATTTTTCAAAAATAGAAGTCTGCGAAACCAGAAATTGGGATTTTACCTGCTCGCAGGAGTGCCCGGGGTTATAGGCGCAATAGACTGCACCCATGTGGAGATAGTTAGTCCTCCGAGCGACGATCCAGACAATCCTGAACATATATTTGTCAATAGGCACGGGAGACATAGTCTAAATGTTCAGATGGTAAGAATTTATCTAACTGTATTCAGTTAGATACATAATTTTACAGTACATAATCATACAAGCTTAACTTGACTTTAAATCATGCAACATAATATTTCCTGATTTAATCATTATCTATCTTTTATAAATCGCTTCTAATGATTTTTTTTTTTTTTTTCATTTTAATGCAGAATAGCTTGTTGAATTTGTTGTATTGTGATAAAACGTAAGGTAAACATGCACATGTATCCTCAAAACACGTAAAGGAAATTTCTTCATGAGCTTATGAACGAGCAGGTTTATGCACTTACAAACAATCAAGAAGCCCAAGTTTTTGCCTGTTCGAAATTTTCACTTAGTCGAATAATTCCACGAAGGAAAGAACAATTACATTCTTAGTTTTTTTCCCTCTTCTTCAATAACGACTTATTTTATTTCTAGGTCTGTGATGCCAATTTAAGAATTTTAAATGTGAATGCAAAGTATTCGGGAGCATCGCATGATTCTTTCATTTGGAGGAATTGTGCATTACGAAGGAAGTTGCAAGATGTATGTGCAAATGACAATAACACCTGGCTATTGGGTAATTTATTTTTTTTTAATTTATATCTATCAAGATTTTAAGAGTTTTTCATTTTAAGTCTAATGCTTTTTACCTAGTTCTCAGAGAAGTCGAAATGTGTGGTACATAATGAAATAAAGACTGTTTAGAATATTTTTTTGGAGATTAGAAGAAAGAATTTTTTTATCTGCAATCTGGCAAAATTAAGTATCGATTGATAAGTTTACATACATTTTTTTATATATATATTCAGTGCTTTAATTTGGAGAGAAAGTTGTTAGTACCATGTCCCCTAAAAACATTTTGTTGCTGTTTTAAATCATGCAAACATTTGGTGAATCCACCAAATATTTTTTTCCAACTGCAGCACAATATATTCCTATGATAGTTCATGAAGATAAAGGTAATTCTGGTTATAACAACCATACATTATGAAGACTGTGGGACTAGCCTGACTTTTGTCCCTATATGCTCTTTGTTAATTACATTTGTTATACATTCAGCTGGCATTCTTTCCGTCATTTTTCCAAATAGCATATGTTCCTTAATTTTTTATTTGAAAAAACCTTGATTATTGTTTACACACAAATGCATGAAGTCTTCGGTGCAACTTTGACAGGGGGAGGGTAGAAATTAATGTACTAGAAACTTATCTTTTACTACTGAAAACGTTACTTTTACGTTACAGGTGATTCTGGCTACCCATTGGAGCCTTGGCTAATGACACCACTCTCTAATCCAGCTAATCGGGAGGAGGAAGTTTATAATCGAAAACATGCTAAAACAAGGAATCCAATTGAGAGATGCTTTGGTGTATTGAAAGCCAGATTTAGGTAAAATTTTACTTCTAGCAAACTTCTTATGTTTTATTCGTTTTAAAAAGCCATTTCGTTTCCAAAATCTATATTGTTCTTTATATATTTAATTTTTACAATAGTCTATCCTCATTAACATGATATCACTTTACACTATTGCTTTACTGTGATAACTCAATTAGTCCCACGAGTTATATCTGATAAGATTAAATCTGGATAAAATTCCTTTTTATGGTCCTAAAAACCATTATCAATTAAGATTTAATCATATTTAACTTTGAGGTTCTTTTACATCTTAATAAAAAGAAGAAATGTTCAGTGTTATAAATATATAGAATACAGTTTCTCTCTCTTCTTTGCGAACCTCTAATAAATGGAAATTTGAATATGTTATGTAACTTCAAAAGACCTTTGGGTCTTAAAGTATGTTTGTTTGCGAAATCTATACCATATTGTATCATTTTAGGTGCATTTTAAAAGACAGGGTCTTGCATTATCGCCCTGTTGCAGCTGCCAGGATTGTTAATGCGTGTGCAGTACTTCACAACATCTGCATTGAGCATGGTGTTGAACCACCAGATGATATACCAAAGCCAGCACAAAACGATGAGGAAGAGGAATCCGAAGAGCAAGATATAGTCGGTGCACATGATGTTCGGCGAACTTTGATTAGCCTGGTCAACTAAGACAAATAATCATATATTTGTTTATTATATACTTATAACATATTATTATACATATTGACACCTGTATATTTGTTTACTTAAAATAAAATCATAAGAAAATATAACAAGTGTTATTTAGAGGAACATTGGTCATTTTCTATTAATCACATTTTGTTATGCGAATGAAATGTTTTTCTAATCTTTCGAATGTACTTTAAATTATTAATTAATTAATTTAGTATGCATCAAAAAATGAACAAATGTGCATAGCAAATCAGACTAACATACATTTTAAGCATGTTTTTTTCATACTATTTTTATCTGAAAAAGTAATATTTAAATTGAAAAATTAACTAATATTTTGAGTATAAAAGTAAATTTGCCAATAACACTGCTATACTTGCAGAAGGTCTATCTACACTCTAAAGTATATCTTGTCGCCTTTTTTTTTTTTTTTTTTTAGCTATGGTACATTGGTCTGTCCTACAATATCAACTATTACAATTTTAATGAAAAGTATCAGTCCACATAATAACTGACTTAAGTTGTTATGTGTTTAGAATGAGAAAATATATTTCTCAAGGATCTGAATAACGTATAAAGGACTCGCTATATTCAAAACTTTTTTTTTAATGATAAAAATAAGATCTTTAGGGAGGTAAATTGTTTGCATTTAAATGGTTACATACACTTGCAGCAGGCAAAAAACAGTGATTTTCTTTGTTTTTTTCCAACAAGAAAATAGATGCCTATTGAAAAACTGTGAAAGACATTTATTTATATATTTGTTAAATTTTTTTTCATTTTTTATCTCCAAAATTGACGGAACCCCTTTTTTTTTGAACATCAGTTGCGGTGGACATAACTCAAGAACTATTAATCCAATCCATAAAATATTTATGCCACTCATCTATCATAATAATAGCTAGGGCCCTATCGAAATATTTGTAGAAATTTTGGTTAAAGAAAAAATGGCAACAATTTGAACAAAAAAATCTTTTTGTAGTGCTAAATTTTTGGTTTTTTTGCTACAATTTCTGATCTGATGTTTGTTTCAAAAAAATCCAAAAAATTAATTTGATTTATTTATTCTTTTCATTATTGCACTGTTTTCATTTTTATAGCACGCAATGCTTTTTAATTTAAAAAAATACTATGTTGAAATGCATAATTCGCAGGAAACTGCAGACATATTTTTCTAAGTTAGGAAAAATCTATTTTCTGTGCAACTATAAATTTTTAAAAAGAACACTGACATCAAATGTTATTAAACTTTTTGGTGACATAATTCTCATAATTTTATTGTTTTGTAATTCTTAACAGTATTAATTTCCAGCTGTCTAGTAATCATAAGTTTAAGTCCTTTTTTGAATAATAAAAAAAAATCAGGTTCAAATTAAAAAAAATCTGATTTAAGTAAAAAAAAGTTTAATTTTTTTACATCTTTCAATGAAAATCAGTTTTCTTTTACACCCTGGCTTTGAGGGTTCTTAAGAGTGTTACAAAATATTTAGTCACTTACAAGCTGGTACAGTCAATAAGTTTTAGAAGACAAATTCAAACTCTATAAGTGAAAAGACATCAAGCATTTTAATTCATTTTATTATAAATTCTGTCTAAACAAGCAAACAGTAAATTCCCCATATTCTGCACTGTGCGGGTTAAATTATTCACTGCCACAGTTAGATCCTCAACCTTCTTCCCTAACTTATCCATGCTACTGTCTTGCTTCTCTTGTAAGGCAACGATTTCACCTAAAGGCAGTGGCACTCCACTATTAGTTTTTTTGTTGCTTCCACTATTGTTTGTTGCGTCACTTAAAGGTCTTTTTCCGTTCTTTTCACCAACGGGCCTCCTTGGGGTTTCTGACAAATTCTGGAAAAGAAAAAAATGTTCGCATGTGTGATATATTTATCCTCTGTCTTCAGACAAATTCTACTACTCAGTAATTGCTAATTTTGAAAATGACAGGCGGATCGTGCAATTCCATGAAGAAATGAGCGAGTTTCGGCATGATATAGAAATACAGTTAGAGTAATAATATATGGAGATTTTAAGTGACTAAAATATAAACTAATCATTCTAAAGCTAAAGCAAATTTTCGTAACAGGCTAATTCGGTTTGTTTACACAACATTCTTAATTTTTCTACTGATTAACTATTTGTAAACTGATAATCTTAGCAAGTTTTCATGAAGAATATAACAGGTAAAACCCAAGTTGCTTAAAATATTATCATAAATTATAACTGATTAAAATTATTTTTTTCTCTAACTGGAAATAAGATTCCATGAGAATTTCATCAAAATTTAATTTAATGGACAAATCCTAACATTACCAGAGCATTTGAATTTTTATTCTTTAGGTGTGTAAGATAAATTGAAAAATAATAGAAAATAATATCAAACAATCAATATTAAAGTAATGACTACTTTTTCTAAAACCTGAAAAATGTTGGTACGTGTAAAGAGCTACATTATATTATTTCAAACTCACTGTAGGAATGAATTTTTCTATTACATTGAAGATTTCTTGAAAATGAAATTAAACGAAGCATATTTTCTTCATAATTTGTTTGAATAATACTAAAGAAAAGATAAAATTATTGATGTAAGACATGCATAGTGCACAGGGCCGCCGAGAGGTTTACCGGGGCAAAGTACTGACATGCGCCGCCCCCTTCCAAAAAAAATCTTCAATACTAAGACAACTTACGTTCGGTGCAGTAAAGAAAAATAATAGTATTTCGTATTTGCTAATTTTTCTTCCAATTTTATATTTCTGTGTGTTTTATATTTTTATAATCTGCTCGTGTGCTGTACTTAAGTATACTATGATATAAATTCGTATGAAATGAATCAGAAATACATAACACAAATTTACAAATAATATTCCTACTTCAATTTACTAATAACTATTAATAATTCTATCACTACTTCACAAAATTAATAATACTTATTTACATAAATTACCCATGTATGTTTTAAAATCCTTTGAAAAAAATTACATTTTTTGACTATTAAAAGCGTTATTCCTCACTTTGAAAGTTCATTAAAACTTTAAATTGTACACGTAAGAAATGCTGGTAAGTACTACAGAAGATAGCCCCCTAAGGCATTGGGCTACGAGCACTCGTTGCGTTGCTGTGGACCATTGTAGATGCGAGATGTTATTGCTTTGCCTACACAAAAATGAAGTTCAGTTAACCAAAAAGCTCCTTTTTTTTAACTAGCAGCCCGGGCCCCCTCTTGGGCCGGGCCCCGGGGATTTTGCCCCTGCTGCCCCCCCCTCCCTCTCGGCAGCCCTGATAGTGCACACTGCTATCTGACTAAAAAATGATTGGCCGAGTAAAGAATATTTATGAAGTAAATCGGTACGATATTAATAATGAAAATTAAACTCACTTCTTCATCGCTGGCAGTATCGGGGATTTCATCCATACCAGTTATTGCAGTCCTTCCCATGAGAGCCACACACCGTGCTTCCAATTCATTTAATTGCTTTCCTGAAGATGGTCCTCCACCAGTTTTGTTGTTCTCGGCCATTATTTTTGCCGCCTTCTTTTTTACAGCGGATTTCCAGTCAATCCATGCCTAAAATGAAGAAATATAATTACTAGAATAAATGAATTTCCTCTTTTTTCTATTTTTCTGATAGAAATATTGGAAGTAGAAAATGAAGAGTAAAATTGCAGATGCCTGTTTCGGAACTGTATGCCCCTTTAACCAAATCATCAAAATGCACTCAAAATAGGGGAGAGGTTTTTTTATACTGTGCTAATTGCAATAAATGACTTAAAATTAATATTACTTTCATTATTTATAACCAAACATGTATTTCATGCAATAAATTACATTTACGAGTGTGCAGTTTGTAAGGAATTTAAAACATAGCAAGCATAAAGATGCTTTACTATAATTCTTGAATGCCCCTTCCTCCTTTAAATAAAAAACAAAAATAACTAATAAATAAAATTGATCATAAACTCTTTATTTTGACAGAATTAAATCAACAATTATGAGGTTTCTTTTCTTGAGCATGCGTGTATTAGGGGGAGGGTAAGGGCTTGATAATTTTCCTTCTTGGAAACAAAACCTAACCTACACCCATGAGGGACTCCATAAAGATGAAAATAATCACATAAAACAATTTTCAAAATAAAATTAAAAAGCACAAACCCTCAATTTCGACAGAATTTAATCAACAATCTATGTATATTAGGTTTAACTTCTTGAGCACTTATGTAAAACATGTTCCATAAACCATGCAGTTTGAGAGTTTTGGGCAGAGCTTTTATTTCATCAAAATTTATTTACATTTTACTCTAAAATTAAAAAAAAAAAAATCAAATTATTAAGGCAAAATATACTTTGAAATAATAGATTGAAAAATATTCTTTCTTGCTGGAGAAGTAATAAAATGTTCACTCTGAGATTTAGAGAAAAAAATTAATAGAAATAATTTTTTAACATATTCTAGTATGAAAATAAAACTCATTTTAACATTAAAATTAATCAATTAAGAGTACTCATACACAATTAACACAGTACAGCATTCAAAACTTATAAAAATCAAATAATAATAATATTCCCGAGATATTTGCTATCAACAACAAATAAAATTTTTTATTGTCTTGGCTGTTGGAAAAATCTGAATGATATTGTACTCTAGATTCTGAGTTAACAGCACCCCAACCCCACCCAGTATTCAAAAGCTACTTAGAATAATAGAAGCTAAATATTTCAAACATATCAAAATTGATTTATATCAGAGTCATTAATAAGTTTAACAATAAGAAAACAAATAAAAATGTAACTTACCCGAATCCATTTGTCTGTATTTTTCACGCACCCTCCTTGTGCATTTAGAACTTCAGTCAATGATTTCCACGCGTCTTGTTTCTCCTTATTTGTAAAATCGTTTGTCAATTGATTACTGAAAAGGTTATAATTGTCTTCCATCCAATCCAGAATTATGCTAATTTGTTCTTTCGATATTCTATTTGAAGTGTTTGCAGAAGCCATTTCGTTAACACTGTTGCAATACAAATAACTACTTTCGAAATTAGAAGTCCGCGCAACTAAAATCATGACATCACTTTCCGGAACTGTGATTGGTCAAAACCTGCACCCCCTACCCGTACAAAATGGAAGCGGTCCGACTGCCTTGTTCTCAACTCCACTGCGACCTAAACACATCTCCCGTGGAGAAAAGAGAATCGTCTCGAAAACTGATTCGACCGAAGTAGGGAAAATTCACTTCTCTACTCAATGAGCCTAACACAGGGGGGCTGATCTGTGTGCTGCTGGCGAACCGTACAGCTTCTTCTTGACAACTGACATCACAGTGGTCAACAGCTACAGGGGTTTCATTGTGTGTTTCATCAATTCATAGACGTCTGTTGCAGCGTGGACTACGCGGAAGGACTATTTTATCCAGGCTACTATAATTTATACAGGATCTCCCTCACGCTAAACAATCGCCGCCTGCAGCTACAATGGGCCAATCAGCATAGGGACTGCTTGTTGATTGGCAGTATGTTGTGTTTTTCGACGAATCCTGCTTTAATTTGTGGTACCATGATGGCCAACGCTATGCCGGTAAACGTCACCTTCCAGAGTGCATTATCGAACGTCTCAGTGGACGAACACCTGGAGTTATGGTCTGGGGTTCCTATATATCATATCACAGACCATCTCAATTGCTACGAAGTGTGGGTAACCTGAACAGCAATCGGTATATTAGTGAAGTTTTACAGCTCCAAGCTGTCCCCTTCCTTCAATGCTTGCCTAGCGCTGTATCTTAACAGGACAGTGCCCGCCCTCATGTCGTAGGACTGTTCAATCCTTCCTTGCATCGCAGCAGGTTCAGCTTCTTCCTTGGCCAGCGTATTCCCCGGATATGTCGCCGATTGAGCATGTCTGCCATTTCGTTGGTCGGCTTCTCGCTCGTGATCCTCGTCCTATTGCTTCTATAGACGAACTTTATGCCGTGTGCATAAAGCTGTATGGAATGCTCTTGATCAGGTAGACATTAAAAATCTGTTTAACTTCATACAACGTCGCGTAGCAGCACTTTTTGCTGCGCGTGGTGGCTACACAAAATACTAGTTTCAATAGTTTTTATTGTTTGTTGGCTTCCTAAGTTTAATAATTTCTTTGTACCACTATCACTGAACTGTGTATTAAATTTCACTTAATTATGACGATTCCTTCATGGTGTTGCAGTTTTCAAACATGAAATTACTCCCCCCCCCCCTTGGAAAAAATGAAATAACGGGTTTACATTTTCTTATATTAAAACATTACTGCTATTGTTCACAAATTGTTTTGGCGTGTAAATTTCAGCTAATGTTAAAGCTTTCCGTTTTGATTTGCACGGCAGATTTCGTTTCGCTTTTTAACGGCAGATTTAGTTTAGCTTAAAAATAAAAGATTAAAGATTCCGTGACGCAATTATATCAGTGACATCGATTATAACACATGCTGATGATGATGTTTATATTATTGACATGCAATCAATAGAAAACAAGTTTCATCCTTATCATTTTTTTTTTGCATGCAACTAAAAATAATTGAAAATACTATTTTTTTTTTTAGATCTAAGAGAAATGTATCTTGGAGCACCGAAATCAGTTCAAAGGTTTCTGTGTTGGGCTACATTGGCAATATTCCAGCACTAAAATAATGACTATCAACAGCAGCCTTAACATAAGATGATAATGCGTAGTGCTCGGGCATTTTTTGGCCGATGTCGATTTGTTCAAAGACGGCAGATGGCAGATTATTTTTCTTTGCAAATGGCCGATGCCAACACCTAATTAAGGGTCGTTAAGAATTTTCCAATCATTTTGAAAATAACGAAGTACATTGCAGAAACCTACGACAAAACTTAGTCTAAAAAAACAATACTAAAGGATAAAAATGAAATATTATAGCTATATAGCTGCCCAAAACGACAAATTTATATTTACAATTTCTTAAGTGGAAGTAACAAAAACCGGAAACCAAAACAACGTGGAGGAAAAAAACATGGGCAGCCGAAATATTTTTTTTAATAGAAAGAAAGCTGAAAGTGTTTAAAGGGGGGTGGGGGAGGATTACTTAAATGATTGCAATGAAAAACACATATTAGTAGTTAAAGGTTTTAAAAAAGTAAAAAAAATACTTTATCAAAACAGTTATTGTAATTTAACAAATATAAATATAAGTAGGGAAAATCAAAAACTGTCGAAAAATAAATCTATCAAATGTTCTGGAATTGAAAGCTTATTGAGGTTCTTCCGCATTATTTATATTTAAAATAAAAATAAAATAAAAAAACAGGGATATCGACAAAGATGGGAAAGGAAACGGTCCCTAAACGTAATCATTTCTTTAACGACACCAAGCGTAGGCTAAAATTGCATAGAGCTTCAACTTTGTATTTGAATTATACGAAAAGTTTCATTTTTTTCCGAATGCACCCCGATTAAACAATACAAAACAGCAGTCTTGAATTCTGCGCAGCTGAACATGCTCATTAAATTGTTTCAACGAAGCATGAAGTCGTAATGTTGCGACTACCACACACAAAAGGACAGTTTTCATTTTCGTGCCGCATAAGGGAGTATGCAAAAGTGCTAAGTTTTTGTGCATACATGAAGAGGTAAAGTTCAAAAGGATTGTTCGTAAATTGCTTTTCAGCTTATATGACCCCGTCAACCTCTCCTTCTGGTCATAAAATAAAAATACTTTTATTTCAATCGAAATATGTGATTTTCACTCCGTGCTACAACCCCCTCCCGTCTTGTTAGAATCTCAAATCTCAAAGACGGCAATTTTCAGTATACTGCCGTGCTAAGCACAAAGTCGTATCTGCACCTTTTAACAAAACTGAGTTATCGCCATCCGGTGGCTCTTTGTGACGTATTTTACCTAAATACAAAATTCTACGGTCATTTGAGAACAGGCAATATTTTTTTAAAAATTCTGAAAAAGTTTTATCTGAATCAAATACATGGTGGCGCAAAACTCGAACAGCTTGAGCTCGAGTGCAGATACCACTTTTGCTCTTAGCACGGCAGTATAAGCGAATAACTCTTACTCCCATGCAGGGCCTGATTAAAATATCACGGGGCCCTAGGCCAAATACTTTTTTTGGGCCCCCCCCCATAATGAATCTTTTCAATTTTAAACATGGGATAAAACTAATTTAAGCATTGACTACCATTTGGGGGCCCCTAAATTGTGGGGGCCCTAGGCCGTGGCCTAGTTGGCCTATTCAGTAATCAGGCCCTGCTCCCATGTACAACACGTATGAGCTACAAATTCTTCTAACTCGTTTTACTTAAAAGTAATAAGATTTTTTCCAAAATTTCAGCTAAAATAGTTAGAATAATATAGTGATTAAACTTGAAAAGAGCTGCTTTTGATCAACTAGTTGGAATTAATTAGATTCCATTGAGCTTATCGCATGCGATGGATAAAACACTTTTTGTATGGAAAAACTACTATTATCTCCAACTGTATTAACTACTGTAGTAAACTACACTGCAAACAAAACAACTCTTTTCCTGCAGTCTAGACAGAGTGCTAGTTTTAAAAAGTGGGAAAAGGTATAGACTCCCTCCACGGCTCTTGAGATAAGGAAAAAGTAATTGAAAAAATATTAATTTGATTTATGTATTTTTTTATATTAAAAAAATAGTACTCATTTATACCAAATAAATTCAATTAAATACTTTTTTCAGGACAAAATACAATAAGCAAAATATTGAAGTCATATTTTTATCCATGAGATCCGACCGGGGGAGTACTTTCACTCTGGCTTTTAAAAATAAAATTGAATTATTTTTTTTCCAATGCCTTTTGGAACATTGTTGTTTTTTATTTTGAAAAAGAATTATTAATTTTAAGTAAATGAAGTTGAATTAAAAATAAACGAAGGACAAATACAAAATTATTGCAAAAGAAATGAAACCTAAAAATTAAAAAAAATTAACAAAGATGAAAATACATCGCAGAATTTGCTTTAAAACAATCAAATTCAAAAACAAGAGGGGGAAAAAAAAGAAAAAATCTTTTAAAAGAAATTATTAAAAAATTAAAATAAAAGAAAAAGGTTTTCAAAAATTGTATCCCCCCCCCTGGTATATGACTTTGCCAGCTCTAATGTTGTGACACAGAACCGTACAGATTCATGAATGATAGAAAGCAACTCTGTGATTGGCCACTGCAAGAATAAGTAAGTTTTTTTGGTTGAAAACAGAATGAGAATATTTTGTTTTCTACAAACAAGTATATTTTTTTGGGCGATTTTAGGCGGGATTTTTCATTCTTTTGGTTGTTGGTAAATTTGATTTTATACTACAACTTTCCCAACTGGTTGAAAAATAATCCATCTTCAGGTCATTTTTTAAAAAAAATTGTGATTAACCCTGCTACTGTGTTCGGGTCCTTTTCGACCCAAAACAGATTTCATTTGCTTATAAATTTTCGAGTAACGTTGGTATAACGTTTTAACTTCATGAATGTGTTCATTTTCATGTTATATTACACACATATTTTTTTTGTTTTGATTGAAGTATAACCCTACTTGTCAAAAAAAAGTTTACTAATACTGTGTTCGGGTCCTTTTGGACCCATATGATTAAAAAGCATGTATCAGAGAAACAAAATAATTTTATGCTTGTTTATTTTATTCATAATTTATGAAACAATAAATAAAACATTTGTTCATTGTTTTTGTACGTTTTTTAAATATTTTTTAATGGTTGTCTTCTGTTTTTCTTTCATTCATTTTTTTTTTCTTCTTTTTTTTCTTTCTGAATACCATTTCTTCCTTTCTATGAATTGAAATCAGTACCAGTGAAAATGTTTCAAGGTTAACTTTCATAGAACTGCAAACTCTGCAATTATGCCTATCTGAGGGGAATTCCCTTTTACCCCCTCTCTCCGCCGCTTCCCCCGCGCATATGATTCTGTACATAAATCTGTACATCTCATACAAATGTTGTACTGTTCGTATTTCCATTTTTAACACTTCTTTTTAAGCTTAAAAATTTCTAGTAAATTTCTTAAAGTGACAGCTTACATAATTTTGTTAGTTTTCTTTAGTACGAAAACTGGAATTGCTATAATATTTAAATTTTATTTATGTGTTTTCTCGGATTAAATATGTAAAATAAAATACAAAAATTGAGTGATTTATGTTTGGAAGTTTCTAATAAAATCAAATATAACAATTAAACTCGAAAAAATATAAAAAAAGCGGTGTTAGGGAATAAATTACATATGTTGGGTCCATTTGGACCCGAACACAGTATACGTATGTTCGGGACGAACACAGCAGCAGGGTTAAATTATTTTTGAACTTTACTTCCTCTTATCAAATACAGTCAAACAGATGAGATTTCAGAGAATTTCCCCCGTAAAATAGCAATTTTCGGTTAATCTGAATTTTCGTTCCTTCGAACAAGGCCCGGTGTCAAAAAGTACTGATGTTTTTCGTGCCACGAATTAAAGGTTTTTTTTTTTTTTTTTTTTTTTTTTTGTACTAATATCTTCAAAAATAACTGTCAGTGAGACTTGGATTCTTGTTTTTTTCTTCACTACGAAATGGAATAAAAAAAAAACAAAAAGAATAAGGACACATTTGACCGTTGGAAAATTCAATTCGAAAATCACATTGCAAGAACTAATTTATGCTTAAAATACAAAACTTTCACAAACAGCGGAAGGAAATAGAAAGACATCTAGATACGGAAAAGCAGGATTTCTGCTTCCGTTTATGAAGCAGTCCAACGGTAAATAAACGACTGCTAACTAAGAGCATTAATAAGGCTTTTTGTCGATTCTTTTAACTTAGATTGCGATGCCCGTTTTAATTCCACGAAAACTATTTTGGTGGTCGAATGGCGTGTACACAAAACAAAACATGCAATTTATCGATGAGGATCTAGATTTTCAATTTCTATTGAAACCAAGCCAAATAGGTTCTCAAGGCAGAAAAAACAATGTGAATACTTCTCTCTAATGAACAAAATAGCATGTGTCCTTCAGGGTAGCGAAAAACAACGAATACTTTGCTCTAATGAGCAAAATAACATGTGTCCTTAAGGGCAACAAAAAACAATGTGAATACTATGCTCTGATGATCAAAATAGCATGCATCCATCAGGGCAGCAAAAAACAATGTGAATACTTCTCTCTAATGAACAAAATACAATGTGTCGTACAGGATAGAAGGAAAAAGTGAATACAGTGCTCTAATAAAGAAAATAGCATTTATTGTTCAGGGCAGCAAAAACGAATGCGAATACTTTTCTCTAATAAACAAAATTAATAGCATATATCGTTCAGTTCGGCAAAAAACAATGCGAATTCTTTTCTCTCATGAGCGGAATGGCATACATAGTTCAGGACGACAAAAACAAAGAATTTCCCTAACAGACTAGCATATGTCATTCAGGGGATCAAACAAACAAAATTTGCTCCAATGACTGTTCACTGGAGAGAATGCGATATATGCATAGTGCGTAGCATTTGGCAAATAGAAGAGACACACCTGGAATTTTTGAAGAAAAAAAAATGTTTTTTAGCCACAAAACTCGCACTCAGTTAGTTTGCATGACTAAGGCGTGGTGGAGTATGAACGATATAATCCACAATGACACATCATTCAAATTTTATAATTTAGAAACAAATGTTTTGTGCTTCAAGTGTTAATCATTAAAGTTTTGTCCGCATTTACAGTATTTGAGAATATATGAATTAAAAGTAGTAGAGTAGACTCTCAAAAACTCGTGCACCGAAAAGTGTCGAAGTTTGAAAATGCGCATTACTCATAAGCCACCACTGATTCGATGAACTCGTGAGCCGTCTGAAGTGATGCGACAAATGAGGGGTGTTGAACAGAACATTGAAAGTTAGAATGTAGCAGACGAAGTCCCCTGACACCCTTAACGAGCAATTTCCTGTCAAAACATATGGCTCCCGGGAATCCCAACACACGTGACAAACGCACCGTTTGGTTGACGTGGTGCTGTGGGCGATGTTGCGAGTGTGTTGAGCTTCGTTTACGTTGCACCCCATAACATCTCTCCCAACTGTGTGTCGCTGAGAAGCAAAGACACTCTTTGCCAGTTCACAACAGGAATGCAACATTGGCATCACAACCCAAATTGAAGCTGAATTCGACACTAAAGACAATCGCGACTCATTCGGTTGCAGTCCAATCCCGTCGAACGCGGCACTATCCAAAAGATGGAGACGACAGTGTAAAAACCCAAATCTTGCCTTCGTTTTCACGGGCATACCGTACGTCCAGCTGGGATTAGACTATCGGGTGTTATGGAACTTGATACGTAGCCACGCCTAATTATAATCCATCTGACACCGAATAATCCACCATGACAGGCTAGCCGTATGTAGTGAAATAGCACTCGTGCCAGGGTTACGAAAAGCCACTTTTTTAAACAGGAAACTGCTCAGTCACACACACCAAAGGTATGTCAGAGGTCTTCCTCTTCCACATTATCACTCTCTTCCATCCCCTGTTACAGCTCGAGCATATCTAAGATCGCTTGGGACATTATCTTGGACTGTCAACGCGTTTGGATGAATTAGCGGCGAAATGACGTAGGGCATCGTGTTATGTCTCAATGCACCCCTGATAGTCTGCGGCTGCGCATTGCGACTCCAAGGTCTCATCATCATCATCAACAACCATCATTTGAATGGCGGACATCTTGTTTACGTCGACACGACAGAAATTTTGGTGCAGTGTTTTCACAGTATTGGATTTCACCTTGAGTTTATTACAAAAATAGGTTAATTCTCCATTTTAATCTTCGAATTCTCACGTATGCATTTAATCATAGTTCTAAGGTTTTCCAACATATCACAATCATTTCAAATTGTTCTAACAGAAATTTATCTCTTTGTAGCGATTCTCTTTTTGCCGCGTAGACACAGCCAACAAGCAGCAGAACGCGAAAGAAAAGAAAAAAAACACCTCTGCCTGACTCTTTCTTTCTTATTTGTTTTTATCATGCGTATATGTATGTCATGATTTGCATTTTGTGCTTTCGCTAATATCTTTCGTTGGCGTTATTGATAACGAATGCTGAGTTCGTTATTACCAGAGCTTACTTTTTTTTGTTCCCTCAGTTGAAATGAATAGATCCTTAAAATATATTTTGATTTTTAATCTGTCTAGAAACTGGATGTTTAAAAAAAACTGCTTTTCGAATACCCCTATATTTTAGTCCTTTAGTTTAGATATTTAAATGTCGAACTATACATACGTATTTAATATGCTACTCTTGATTAAAATTTTAAAAGTTAAGAGCTAGAATCTGAGAGAGTGTCACGCTTGTGATTCATGACGTCTCAGATTTTTTTCAAAAAATTACCAAATGTTTATTATCTTATGGAAAGACCAAATCCAGAATGTTTTGTTCTAAAGTTGAGTTGTTTAGTTTTTATGGATCCCTAAAGGTGAAGGTGCGGCATCAAAAATTTAGCGGATTTTCAAGACATGGAAGTTGCTGTGAGCCAAAACTCTTACCAGGAACTGTTGAACTCCAATTTGCTTTTTATATATGGAATACAGAAGGTTCAAACTTTACAAAATGAATGTTAAATTTGAGGTAAGTTGTTGCCGTAAGGTCATTGAAGGCCCTCAAAACAAGGCATTTTTGACGTTTTTCAACATTTTTGAATTCCAAAAAAATCTTGTACATTTCAGTTTCCACGGCAAAAGTAGTGTCGTTTGAAAGACCAGTGTAAGCACTTTAAAATAATGTATAAATAACCGAGGAAAGTTCAACGTGCTTTTACTTGCGTAAGGCCGAAATATGAAAAATGTCATATTTTACCGATATTCAAGCGGTCATAACTTCCTCTGCCAACAACGTATTGAAATATTTTTTTTGCCAATGTCATACTCTATTCTTTGTCTTAACAGAACTTTTGAGTCCTTTGAGGCGAAATGTTAAATTTTTTTTTACAAAAAATGTATTTTTTCCTGTGCATTTTTTGTAAAAAAAAAAATTAAGCATTTCGCCTCAAAGGACTCAACTGTTCTGTTAAGACAAAGAATAGAGTATGACATTGGCCAAAAAAAAAATATTTCAATAGGTTGTTGGCAGAGGAAGTTATGACCGTTTGAATATCGGTAAAATATGACATTTTTCATATTTCGGTCTTACGCAACTAAAAGCATGTTGAACTTTCCTCGGTTATTTATACATGATTTTAAAGTGCTTACACTGGCCTTTCAAACGACACTACTTCTGCCGTTTCAACTGAAATGTACAAGCTGTTTTTGGACCTCAAAAACGCTAAAAAACGTCAAAAATGCCTTGTTTTGAGGGCCTTCATTGACCTTACGGCAACAACTTACCTCAAATTTAACATTCATTTTGTAAAGCTTCAACCTTCTATATTCCATATACAAAAAGAAAATGGGAGTTCAATAGTTCCTGGTAGAGTTTTGGCTCATAGCAACTTCCATGTCTGGGAATCCGCTTATTTTTTGATGCCGCACCTTCCCATTTAGGGATCCATAAAAACTAAACAACTCAACTTTAGAGCAAAACATTCTGGATTTGGTCTTTCCATAAGATAATAAACATTTGGTAATTTTTTGGAAAATATCTGAGAGGTCATGAATCACCTCATAATGATAGGCGTGACAGTTTCTCAGATTCTTACTCTTAATGAAACGATTCAATTATTTATTGATAGAATAATACAACTGAATATTTTTGATTGTTTTTGAAAGGGATCCATAAAATACCCTCCCTCTTCATTTTCGGTGCAGATAATGCAGTGGTAAATATCAATAGCATTTTAAAACTACTGAGTTGAATTCAAGTCATGAATTCTTTTAAAATATGTTGGAACGTCTGAAATGTGAGAAAATGCCTTAAATTACAAGATTCGATCATTTTCAAATCGGAATTCAAGGTGAAAATGTACCAAGACTTCGTGAATAAAAACAATAAATAAAAGTAAACACAATTGAAAAACAAAAACGCACACAGCACAGGGGGGATCTGCAATAGTGAACAGTAAGGGTGCCATTATGCTCTCCTATACGGTTTCATCTTTCACCCGCACTGCTCGTTGAATTGAGGGTGCCAGTTTTTCACCCAAGTCAAGGGTAAAATCTCGGCTCCCTACTGGGTGCCGTTGCTGTTACAAGCGTTTCAACCCCGGAAAGTGTCAATTGCATTTTAACAGTGTGGGGTAAAAATGGGTCATTTTTCGCATTCGATTAGGCTTAGTATATACTAAAGAGCTAATTATATTTTTTGCTTACTAACTCATGTTTTGTTGTCATGTATGTATGTACTAATTTAAAACAAGTAATATATTGCTTTGTCATTCTTTTGATATCTTAATATATAAACATTACGTGTCCCCCTATGTTTGTGCTTTGTGGCCAATGGACTCCTCAGCTACTGAATCGATTTTAACCAAATTTTGCACGCAATTTCAGTTTGGTCCAACTTAAATGATAGGATAGTTTTTATCTCAATTTAGGACCGCAATATATTTTTTATTGCAAATTATCTATTTAGCTACCAGCTTTTCTGTATTCTTGGCTTGTATAAGATAAAATCTGCTGCTGGGTTATCAGTTGCTTCGGAAGCAGAAAGAAATAGTGGTAACGATTAAGGATGTCGAATCGGTTTCTGGCATATTCGTCCCGATTCTCTTAATTTAAATTATGCGTGTAAGTATTATTAAATCAATATTCTTAAAAGTATTATTTGCTTACTTCTCCTTTACTTAATTCAATTTATTAAAGCAGTTTAGATACTTAACATATGCTATTTTGTATGTTTTAAAAATATTTTTCACTCATGTTTAGGTACAAATATTTTTTTAGGAAAATTATTTTAGTGAAAAATATCATACCTTTTTCGAGCTTTGAGTCATAAAATATTCATATTGTTTAGTGATTTTTATGTCAGGTGTATTTAGACAAAGAAAGGCTCACTGCATTATGTGATCTTTTACCTATGTAATATTTAAATTTTTAGTGATTTAGTTCAGAATTGTATTTGCTAAGCGTATCCCATCCGCAGCAATAAATTTGCAAATTATCGTTCAACAATACATTTGGTATTTACTGTTCAAAAAACAAATTCTGAGGAGGGAAAATGTACTGTTTTATGGTGCGAAGATTAAAATTATTTTTCTACACACAATTTTTACCGTCACATTGCTTTGTAACATAAATATACACCTCATAGTTTGCGATTCAAAATTCGACTGTTTCGTAAATATCGTACCTTTTCGGGTTTTTAAGTTATACAATATTCTTTTTTTTTTTTTTTTGTGATTTTGTATTTCAATTGTATTGTAATAAAAAAAGGTTTTACTGTGATCTGGGAACTTTTACCTGTGTAATATGAAAATTTAGAGTGATTTTGCTCAGAATTGTATTTTCTAAACGTACCTCTCTGCATTCATAAGTTTTCAAATTATTACTATTATAACTTATTTTTTATTTTTTAATTTTTTTTCCTTAGTAAATACAAATGTATTCTTGGACGACAATTTGCATATTTATAACCGTAGGTAGTACGGTAGTTTGCTCAGTATATAAAATTTTTAACTGAATCATACCTTAGCCACAGCAAAGCGAGGCCGGGTCAGCTAGTACAAATATATAAACTTATAGTGCAAAATAATTAAATTAAATCAAATAGCCAAAATTAAAAGCACAGCTTTTGTTCGATGAACTTCCTTCAGGAATTGTTGTTGGGAAGCGAAAATAAGCTAAAGAGATTTTCGCTATAAGCAGCCTCGGCAACCAAATCATAGAAAAACATTCTACAAAGCTGAATTAAAATAATGCATTTGAAGAAACGCACCCAACATCTAAGATCTCAACAACGAGTGAGGCTGTTTCTTCGATATTGGAACAAGGCGAGTCCAAACATGTGTTTTATTTTTATGCATATTGAAAACTTCTATTATAAGCATCCTCTCTCCTATACACCAATAACCAAAAGTAAAGAAAAAACTCTAAAAGATACCAGAAGAGAAAACTACATACATGCAGAAAGAAACAAGCTCTACAGTATTGAAAAGATTACATACTAAAAAGTCTAAAGGGATAAAAAATTAAACTGACACACAGACACAAAACTAAATAAATAATAAATAAACCTTTTCTTTAAAAGAAATTTATAACTGAATCAAAAGGCATTGATAGCAACCTTTAACAGTAGGAAAATATGAACAAGTTAAGTTTTCTAGGGAAAATATCAAAAAAATATATTTTCATGCCATCATTCTTCATCACAATGTACAGTAACGTGCAATGAAATTTAAAAGTACAGTAAAAGTTTTTTGTTTCTGGAGAGAGATGATGTGTGGAATTATTATTCATCGTTAACAGTGTTAGACATTCCTGTCCTTGAAATAAATCAAGAGGACAATATTACTTTCTAGAAATGCTATATGCTAATTGTTTTCTCATTAATGAACAAAGGTACAGAATTACCATTAAATAAATCGTGAAATTAAATCCTTTAAGGCATGGCTCATTTTACCCCACTAGTGACTCATTTTACCCATTTTTTTTTTTTTTTCATATTGTAAAATGAGTCATTGACAACACATTTTCTAACTCATTTATCGGTATCAATATTTTGTTTTTCCGAGATATTTCGCTTTAAATGTCACGAGGAAGAGTCATTTGTATAGATTGAGCAGTTCATTCACTGGTTGAATTAATATAATTGTTGATTTCAAAGCCTGATTGTAAAAATGCTCTTTTTTGACCCATTTTACCCCACCTGACCCTGTTTCGTTTTCAATTTAACCAATACATTCGGTTTTAGACCTCTCCGCCTCTCCCCAAGGTTGGCACAACGGTGATTATTGAGATTTAATTTGAAAAAGGCATAGTAGAATATACAATATCCATGCAAATTTGTGTGTGACGAAGCATATAACTCGAGAACAATTAACTAGATTCGTCGTTAACACAAACAATTTTCTCATCTTGAGGTGCACTTTTTAAGCCTGCAGGACATTTGCCCATAGGTCTATCCCTTGTTTGTGAAAGTACACATACTCTTGTTTAAAATATACTCATCAAGTTCCCTGTTGACCCTCATCATTTAGAGATGTAAGGTAACGAAGTGTGCACTTTTTCGTTTCTGTACGTTCAAAAACGGCTAGTTTTCGTCACCACTGAGGGATTAGCCTTGCAACTAATGATCGATTTAAGCAATATATATATGGTACTAACTAGGTTTCATGCGAAAATTGTTACTGACCCCCAGTGCAGGGACCTCGGAGGCCTCAAACATGATACTTTTTTACACTCTTCGCCGAAGTTTGGCCGCCCCTGACAGGATCCCCCGATGGTCAGCTATAAAATTTAAAATATATTTCAATTTGGACACTAAATGTGATGATGTATTCGCAAAAAATACTTTGGTTGATGCTCAAAGAGCTGAGATAATCGAATTTTAGAAAAACACTAAGTCGGGATCAACTTTGGGAATTTTTACAGGTCCCTGGAAATTTTTTACGAGAAAAAGAAAAAACACGTGTTTTCTAAAATCATTCGAAGAAACAAGTGCAAAATTTGGAGCGAAATCAAAAACGTCATGTATCTGACCTGTTGTAAACTGCCTCTTAAAAACTTCCCCAAAAGCGAGGAATCTTCGACGAGCATGAAAAGTATTTCAAAAAATGCAAGGAGTGAAAGCAAATTACCGTTCTCCAGATGGAACTCCTGGTGTGTGGCGCAACAGGTGAGCGACGTCCCGCTGCCCATCGCGTCTCTCGGCGATCTGCTCTCATAATCTCAGAAAGGATCTCTCTCGTGTTTGATTAGGTGGCCCTACGCACACAGCCCAGCGCCAAGGACGATTCAGACTCGCACAATCCCTTTAAACGTCAAAGGGCTTGTTTTTGGGGACAGAGAAGGTTTTCCTCTTCGAATATCTTTAACATTTTGAGCCAAACCTGACACTATTTCAACACAATCCATGCAAATAAAACAAAGAATATTCATGTTTATGTGGGTGGTACCTTGTACAAATCCACACTTTACTTCGGATCTGGACGAAATTTGGCAGGGAGATAGGGGAGAGTAGTAATGAATGGGCCACTTTTTGGTTTTGAATTTTTGTAATTTTTTCTAACACTTTGTCTTAACTCTAAATTGGTGTTTTAGTTACTTCACTTATCTGGCTATCTAAAAACGTCATAAAAGTTGGATTAGCACCTGTTTATAATGAATTATAATAGAAAATAAAAATTTTGAAATTTGGCCCATTCAACCCCACCTATGGGGTTGAATGGGCCATCGAAGGTAATGAATGGGCCACTAAATGAATTCAATGAAAACATGTGGATTTAATCTTTTATTTGCTGAATATGACAAAATAAATGTGGCACTTAACATGATGATACAAAATCATACTGATTTAAAATTATATAAACATCAAAACTGATGCAATTAAAATAAAACTGATGCATACCAATTGTAGCAGAAAAATGACTAAATAATGAGATTGTAAGAAATAAATAACATCAAATATATATAAAAAAATAACAGATAATACACACTATGATTTAACAAAATTTATATATTTCAAAAATAATATTAAAAATAAATTTCAAAAACTTCATCTTCAATTTCAAACTTGTCAAAATTCAAAATTTTTTTTAAAATTTAATAGACATCGGGAATAAGAAATATCTAACTTAAGTTACCAAGAAAGAAAATGAAATTGTACTGTGAGGAATATAATATGAAGGAGAGAGGGGGGCTTTTTCAAGCCATGCACTGCGACCAGAGGTCTATTGCACTATAGGAATATAATATAGATCTGCAAATTATAATTAGAAGTTACTACAAACCTATTTTGACGACAGTAATCTTTATCTATGACACTCAGTTGTGTTTCATATTAATGCGAAAATCCAAAGAAAAGGAAAAAAAAAAACAATATTTAGGTGGCCCATTCATTACCATGACATAGTGGCCCATTCAGCCCCACCTATACTTTTTGAATACATTTAGGTTTTTTGAGTACATTGAATTTAGATAACATCAAAATACATCTTAAGATTAGTTTATAGATTTGGAAAGACTAGCTTATATATATGTATGCAGTGAAATACTTGGTACATTTTAGCTAGGAAATGTTTTACTAAAAAGGGAAAAACTTACTTTTCAGTCAGATTCTTCACCATGCCACTCTAGTTTTAAGATGGCTCAGCGCAAACGAATGAAAATTGGATGAGTTTAGTAGAACAAATAGCTACATCTATTGGTGGCATCAAAAAAAAAAAAAAAAAAAAAAAATCATGCAAATACTTTTTCATATTTTGTTAGTGGCCCATTCATCACCATGGCCCATTCATTACCACTCTCCCCTACTTGGGCACTCGGGAAGGATCATAGGGTGGTTTTTGAACGGGAAAAAAAGTACCGATCCGTTCGAATTTCGAATAAAGGACTTCAAAATGGCTCTATCTAGCGAAATACTTATCGGATCTTCTCAATCTTGGTTTCATTCGAAAGAACGCAAAAAATACCTTTTAGGAAAGTTTCTTTCCTAAGCTTTTCAAAACCACTAATCGATATTTCCACCCTGAAAAAAAAATATGAGCATTTTTAAATTTGGAAAATATCCATTTTAAATTGAATTTATAAAAATCGTCTGCACGAGCGTGAAAGAAATTAAATATGGTGAAATAAATTATTAATGAGAAAAAGGTGTTGCCATTTTTTTCTTGAACATAAACAAATAAAAATCTTGCTTTTGCTTTAGGCTTTTCCTGTAACGGACGGATTAAAAAAAAAATTTGGCATTTGATTAATTTTTCGTACTGCGTTCTAGCAAACTATAGACTAATCGGAACTTTTAGACACACGCATCAATTGACATGACACTTTCCCTCAAGATAGATCCCGTGCAGAGCCGGGGCAAGTAGCTAGTGGTATAATAATGCACGGTATTACGTAGATACGGTATCATAATGAAAAAAAACGAGAGGCTTTTAAAACAGGATCTTACTAGTAACTGTTTTCTTTTAAAAGACAAATGAATGAGCGACATTATGTCATCCATGAGTTCGAAACTCGTTCCTTTTATGACCGCCTACTGCAATATAGCAAATCAAAGTAATTCTATTCAAATAAGCTTTGTGAGTGTATTTTTTCAAAAAACAAATTGTTTTAAAACTTTATGAAGAAGTAAACTAAAAAATAGTTAAAATAAAAGCTAAAATATTGGTATCCCAGATTACCCTGATATCTTAAATTCCTTTTTTGATTTGGGTCCCCCTACCCTAAAATCCGCTACTGTAGTTGCAGGCAAAAATAAGAAAGGTGCATTCAGAAACCGTTCATTAAATCGCTCTGGTTTCGAGACGCCACACAACTAAATTTAATAAAAATAACGGTGCACCTAACCGTTCAAATAAATAGTATGTTCACCTAAAAAGAAATTTAAACAAAGAATGCGCTGATAAAGAAATTGCCAGACTACTGATTAATCGGCTCTTGATAATCAGCCTATTCGGGTAGAGCTGAATAGTTATCATGATGATTACTTTTAATGCTACCCACAGGTGGGCAAACAGCGGATCCGATAAAATTATGAAAATTTACCTTAAAAATGACTGTTTTTAGTTGCCAGATTTTATACCAATTTATTGGAATAATCGAATAATGTGCAAAAATTTGTTATATAGTTTTCAAAGAAAATATTAATAGTCACGTTTTTTGTTTGTTTTTTCACTTTGTTGGATATGATTGTTTTAAAGTAGAAATAATTATAATGACACACCAATAAATTCCCAATTGCAGAATATACATTTATTCTATTACGCAGCACACCGCTTGATAAATAATTTACAGAACGTGTTTATTTGACCTATATATTTATTGTTTTTTCTTTTCTTTTTTTTTTTTTGATATGAATAAAAATTCTTTCTATTCTTAATTTATAGCACTGTCATTTCTTTCGCAATGGAGATGTGTGGTGACACACGGGTCACACAGTAAACTGCATAGTATCAGGTGGGGTAAAATGGGTCAAAAAAGAGCAAATTTACAATCAGGCTTTGACAGCAAAAAATATATGATCCAACCAGTGAATAAACCGCTCAGGATATACAAATGACTCTTTCCATGGCATTTAAAGTGAAATGTCTCGGAAAAAACAAAATATTGATACTGATGAATAAGTTACAAAATGTGTTGTCAATGACTCATTTCACCCCATAGCGTGGGGTAAAATGAGACACTCTTTGAAGGACTTAATTTCCCGATTTATTGAATAGTATTTTTATACTTTTGCTTATTAATGAGAAAACAATTGGTATATAGCATTTCTAGAAAGTAATATTGTCCTCTTGATGCATCTCAGGGTCAGGATGCATCAGACTTCTAAAAATCATCTCTCTTCGGAAACAAAAAACTTTCACTGTATTTTTAAATTTCATTGCACGTTATTCTACATTGTGGGGAAGAATGGTGTCATGAAAATATACTTTTTTGATACTTCCCCCCCCCCCCAAAAAAAGACTTAACTTGTTCCCCACATTCCAACTTTCAAAGGTTGGCTATCAATGCACTGATTCATTTACAAATTTCTTTTAAAGAAAAGGTTTATTTATTATTTATTTAGTATTGTGTCGGTATGGCAGTTTAATTGATTTTTTATTTCTTTTCAGAGATTTTTCAGTATGCAATCTTTTCAATATTGTCGAACTCGTTAAAATTTCACAAGTTTCTTTCTGCATGTGAGTAGTTTCCTCTTCTGGTATCTTTTAAAGGTTCTTCTTTACTTTCGGTTACCGATATAGGTGAGAGTGTCTTATAATAGCAAATTTAATATGCATAAATATAAGACATATGCTTGATTCGCCTTGTTCCAATATTGAAGAAGCAACCTCACTTGTTAGTGTGACGATGTACAATGCAAGTGTTGACGTACTTACGTTAATACGTTTTGAAGCGCTAACGGAAATTTTATGTTAAACTCAGTAGCAAAATTCCTGAAAACTCAGGGGTTTTTAAAAGTGCATAAGCAGCAACCACAAAATCCGTTCTCTTCTTTCCAACTCAGTGATTCACAGAATATTCCCGTTTTTTTAAGAAGAAAATACGCTTTAAAGCGAAAACGGAAGTCTGTTAAAATCAGTAGAAATTTTGCTGAAAATTCAGGTTTTTTCAACAGTGTAAGTTCGCACTAAAAAGTAGGAAATAAAATAAATAAATGATTTCTTAATGACAAAAGTCAAAATTTTCAGTAATCTTATTGCATTTTTATGTGTTGATTAATTCTGAAACAACCGATAAAATTTATATAAAAAAATTGAGAGAGGAAATAGGCGGTACAGTTAAAGCTATGAATACTAAGCTATATACCGCTTATTTTTTTCTCGGAAATAGGCGGCACAATTAAAGCTATTTAATACTAAGCTGTTTTCCGCCTATTTCTTTTCTCAATTTTTTAATTTAAATTTTATTGGCTGCTTTAGAACTAATCAAAATATAAAGATATAATAAGATCAACAGAAAGTTTTGACTGTTGTCATCAAGAAATCAAATATTTATTTTATTTCATACTTTTTAGTGCGGACCAATCTGATAGAAATGCTTGAAATTAAAAATCTTTTCTTATACAATATTTCAAAGTTTTTTTCGCTTTAAAATTTATCTGTGGTGCACTTGTGAAATATTTGTGATATATTTAATTGTTATACCTCTCTTTTTGCGGAAGAAATTGGTATTCATTACCATTTTGATCAGGCTTGGAGTCAATTACGAGAAAATGTAATCGATTACGATTACGAACATGAAAAATTGGAGATTACAATTACGATTACAGTCATCTGTGAAATCGCTATTACGATTACAGCAACGATTAGATAACGTAAAAAAGGTAATCGATTACGATTATCATGCGCCGATTACGATTACGTGATTACAGATTTGTGTGAGGAATACATGTATACATCATTACATAATATTCACTCACGACAACAGCGTTGTAGTTGAAAAATTATGATTTTTGATTATCTAATATAGAGATGAATGAAATGATGATTGCAAATAATGTGTAGTAATGTGTGCTTAAGGATTTATTATTACTTTATTTAATTTAGTTATTTATTTATTTTATTTTTTAAATTCTGACGTTGCTGCAGTAAAGGAGCGATAAATGGAATAAAAGCACATCCAAATTAATTTTAACCATTTAAAGTGCACTTAAATACTGCACAACTATTTTATCCGTATGTCGTATATAGGTCAGTAGATACAGGCACTAGTGGATTTAATTCTGGGCACTTTTCAATTTTTTAAACATTTCACCATTAAATCTTGTATAATGAATTATAATATTTAGTTATTTTACTCAGATAATTTATTTTTACTTCTCTAATTTGTATGTATTCATTTCACGTGGATATTACCTTTTTTTTATTTTATAACGCAGCCTGTAAACAAAAATGGTCTTCAAATGAATATTCATTTTTTCGAATAATTTAATTAGCCTTGGCACCGAAATATGATGAGAAAGTAATGGCGTTGTTACAAAATATTGACTTTATAGTTGATTTAATATTGATTATTAAGTACTAATTAAAATTTGGGAAATTATATTATGCAATCATAAAAGCAACATTTGTTATTGTTAATTAATTGAAACATGTACATATATATACACTGCAAAAAAAAAAAAAAATGTTGATTTTACAGTATAATGATGCTCCAGTCTAAAAATGTAAAATTATCAATAATTAACTGTAAAATTAGCAGTAATATACTATTTTATAAAGAACACCTACTGTAAAACTTATAGTGATAAACTAAAATTAACAGTAATATACTGTTTTATAAAGAACATTTACTATAAAATTTTCAGTGATAAACTAAAATTAGCAGTAGAGTGATTCCATACCAACAAGGGTATAAAGGGTACTAAAGAATTTCTTGAACAATCAATTAAAATAAAGGAGCTTCGAATATTTATCTCATAAGCAATACCCAATCTTGTGATTGGGATGTTCCTGATTGATGTCTATAAACAGGACCCTTGTTCTTTGTTGCAGTATTATTCTGTAGAAAATAGAATGTATGCTTTATAGTATCTGTGAACTAGTATTTTAGTGAGTAAACTTATTCTTGTCAGTTCTTATCAGTGCTCAACACATGTCAGTTTTGTAAAGATCAGTATGGGAATAAATTAGTTGCACTAATTTTAATTCTTCAAGCATGGCTTTATATTAAATTATTTATTTAATTATTTTGTAAATATTTAACTGTTAATAAGGTAAAATGGAATTCGATGCTGAAATTAATAGCTCTTTATCAACATGCTCGGTTAGTAGCCCATCAAATGAAATTTGTCATAAAATATCCTACATCAAACGAAAAGACCTCATTTACTTTCCTGATATTCATGTGATATTCAAGAAATTCTGCAATTAAAAACAGGAGTATCCCAATCACAAGATTGGGTTTTGGTTATAATATAAATATTTAGAGCTCCTTTATGTTAATTTCTCAAGAAAGTATTTAGTGCTTTATAATTATGAATGCATAATGCTCAGGCATCAGAGAAATACTGTTTCTTGTTTTCATCAATTATCTAATTTATTGTTCAATGAATTAATAAATTAAATTTCATGACATATTGGGTAGATAATACAGCTATAATTAAATATATCGTTATTTTTTGGTTTAATTAATTTTAAGTCCATGAGAGGGGGAACAAAAGCATATATGGTCGTCGCGAAAAACATGCATATACTCTCAGCAGGATATCTCTTAATGGAAGAAATAACCAAAAGTAAACTCTTTTCCTGTGAATAGCTAACATATCAGTGGCTTGTTTTAAAAAAAAATTAAAGTTTCTACTGCTCCCCCTTTATGAGAAAAATGGCTGTCAAGATGGCCAAAAACGCATGTTTTTGCCTTATGGCTTATCTTTAAGCTTAAATATTTCCAAGAAGGAGTAAGAAATCCAAGTTATGCATTGTGTAACCATTTAAAGTAAACATCTGTACACTACCAGAAAGTGAGTAAACCTTTGATTATGTCTTCCTTTTTTTGAAATAAATTCCTCAATTTTAGCAAAATCGGCAAAATCGAGTTTTTGTGATTACAACTTCAAAGAGCCCTGTACCTTAGCAATTTTCATTATGAACATTCTAGTATTTTTTTTCTGAATGCCTGGAGTAACTAGTTTCCATAGATATCACACACTTTTATTTTGAATCAGTACGATTTTTTATAAAAAGTGATTAAATAACTTATTTTTTTTTTAGTATTTTGACGTGGCGCACAAACTTTGAGGGCATGTATCTCAGAAAATAAGTGGAGCAGGAACCTAACAATTTGGACTTTTCCATGCCTCTATATGATCAACATGTGTGCCAAATTAAAAGAAAATCCGAGTTAGTCGTGCGACCAACTTTTCTTTTTTCTGGTGAGCTGGTATGGAATCACTCAGTAATATACTGTCTTATTAAGGAAATTTTCAGTGATAAAATGTAAAATTAGCAGTGATATACTGTCTTATAAAGGAATTTTACTGTGAAAATAACAGTAGTAAATGGGGTAGCACAATGGGGGTAATGGGGAAGCACACGAGGTTCCTTACATAAGTAAAAATTTTTTTTGTGATTTCATACCGAAAATCACGCCCCGTCCTTCGCTGGCTACCCCTACACCCCGTCTTTCGTTCTATTACCCTCCCAATAGTCCATTCCAAACGTCTTTGCAGCTGAACGGTCTGATGCTTTGTGTGTCCGTAGCACACGAGGATCCGCACATAAGTGAAAACATACATAATAAAGGCTTATATTTAGCTTATGATTTTATGCCTAAAAATCTAAATATATGCTTGCCTAGGTTTAGCCTTGAAACTAATGTGTTAAATTTATCAACAAAACTTTACTTTTACAATTAGGGGTACGTGGGGCAAAGTGAAATAGCGGGGCAAAGTAAAATGGAAAAAAAAATATTTTCACAGTTTGCAGCGCCACCTATCTAGCAATATTTTAACGAAGTTCCTAGACATACAGTCTATTCCTATCAACCAATGGATAGATCTAAAGATCAACGAAAAAAATTATACAATTTCATTCAAAATTTGATACACTTATTGTAATATTCGTATTTTTTTCAAAAATATTTTTTGTTATGAGACAATTATAAAATTTTTGTCATTATCGTTTTAAGTAGTGATTGACATCTACTGGTATCCAGTACAATACTTATTTCGTTTATATTAAGCGAATTATGATTTTAAATGTTCAATGTAAATTGTCAAGTGCACGCGGGGCAAAGTGGATGGGGCAAAGTGAAATTGTTCATTTCGTTTATATATGCATTATTTTTTTAAATCACGTACGTATTTATTTATTTATTAACATACTTTCACCTATTAATTCATTTATTTATTCATTCGTTCACTGATTTTCTTATTCGTTCTTTATTTTATTCACTCATTTCTTTTTGTTATAAATTAATGTGTTAACTTGTTTATTTATTTATTCGTTTAATTTTCATTAGTAAGTTATTTATTCGTTTGTTTACACGTTCATTTGATGAAAATTACTGTTACTCATAAAATAGAATATTTTTCATTGTAAAATTATTGCATTTTTCACTTTGCCCTATGGTTGTTCAAGGCGGAAAATTTCTACCTTTTTTAAAGGGGCAAACTAACTGCCAAAAATGAAAAATAATATTTCAGCGCAAGTTTTCATACAAAATACATTGCTCAATCTTTATGTACAATAATTTTCAGAACAAAATTCTGATGTGTGCATTTTGAAATAGGTCAGCTATCTTAACTATTTCACTGTGCCCCACTTTCCCCTACTATTATTTTTTTCATTGTTTCTGGCCACAATAAAAATAGGATGTGTCGTAAATTTAACCGGCTGAATATAAATCGGCAACCGGAAACTAAGTGAAAATTCTGACAGAGAAAGCAAGTGCAGAAATAGTCTTTGAAAAGCTCTAACAGCAAAGAAAACTAAAGTTTTAAAAGTTAAAACCGCCTGAAAAATACAACAATGAAGCTACGAAGTTCAAAGTACTTTAAAGTCAGGTTCGTCATCTGGGTGGGGGGGGGGGGGATCGGCCCCCTGGCTTTGAGAAATCAATGCATTGGCATGTAATGGGTGGGTTTTTGTTGTTTTGTGGTTAAATTTGCATTGAGTATTCACCCCCCCCCCCCCCCCCCCATCCTCTGGAAAAATTCGAAATAACGGGTCTGCTTAGATTCGACATAATTTAGACTCAGGTTTTCTTCATTCCTAAAAAAAAAAAGAAAGAAAAAAGAAAAAAAAATGCATTCTAAATTATTGTCCAAAATATGCATTGCATTAAATATTTATTTTAAAACGTCAGCTTTAGGAAGTGTTTTTCGGGTGATCATTTCTCACAAGTATCTTATCTATAGAAAAATTTAGATTTCCTTCCTAGTTTTATTGAACCGCCAGAGTAAGTTTGAAAGAAAAGATGGCTATGACAGCTGAAAGAGAGACTAACAAAGCTTTTTCTCTCGACGAAACACGTCGCTCGCTATTTCAGCTCTTTCATTTCCATAATGCTTCAGCATCGTAGTCGTGACGTATTGCTGCTATGCATGAAATACAATGAAAGAGTCTACTATGCGAGGGAATAATCTTTGTACAGACATTTTCCTGGGTTTGCTTTCAATAACTGGCACACAATACTTCACGTTAAAATAAAAGGAGTAAGAGAAACTTCTTTAACCTGGAATTTCTTACTCCTTTTCTTTCTTCTTAGAGTCAGAATCCTAAAAAAAGTCATTTTCGAAGGTATACAGAGTGTGGTTTAAAAATAACAGAACTTTGATTTTAGTCATCGAACACGTCACGCAATCTAACGGGCATTTTCAACATTCGAAAGCTACGTGTTTCTTATCTTGGTTACAGTAAATATTAAATTTTGTTAGAAGATCAGTAATAAGTTTTGCTGAGGATTATACGAGTCGCACTTAGCTTAAACGTGGTTTACGCGTTTTAGAAATGGCCGGTAAAAATATTATGATGATTCAAGATGATTCGGCCTGAAGCCTCAAGTAGAACTGAGTTAGTGGAAAAATGGCATGTAATAATTGAATGGCTCGGGTGGTAAATAGTGGTAACTGCATTTTTAAAATCAAAGGTATGGCTTGTGAAAATTACGAAAAATTATTGCCGGAAGTATTTTGATTTTAAAAACAAAGTGCATGTGTGTAGGTACATTATTAAGGGATGTGTGTTCATCCTTAAACCCTGTAAATTTTCGGTTCATATGCCCGCATACCATTGTTTTCACCAAATGATTCGAGTTTTACAATTTTGTCAGATACCACTATTTACGCCTGAGCCCTTCAATTGCTATCGATGCAAACTTGACTGTGAGAATAACTTGGTTTATCTCAAACGGGGCTGCATATTGGCAAGAAACCATTCGCAGACCGAATGCATTTCCCGAGACATTCTTTCAAATGGCACCACTTTCACGTGAATTTTGACGCCCATTTTCCCCGATAGATGGAGGCACCAGGGCACTGGGAATTCCCGGGGGTGGGGGGGCAAGAGATACTCCACTCCAAACAAGGAATCTTTTACGTGACGCATAATCACGCGACATGGAGGCTGTCGATTTTCTGCATCTTGAAAACCCATCGACTGGAACTAGGTTTATCCTACGCCTTTGGACCAGACCAGCGTCTTAATCACTAAACCACTTTGGCAAAGCAGAAAAAATAAATTCATCATAATGTACATTAGGGTGGTCACAAGTAACATGTGGAAAAAAAATTTTCAACTAATCTTTTGCGGCACCCCCCCTAAAATGTGCCATTGGACTAGAAAATGAGATTTGCAAAGTTTTAGTTTAATCGGATAATATTAACACGTGCCGCAAAGAGGGTAAAGTTAAGAAAAACAGCGATTTTTAGCCAAAAATCGTAGTTTTTCCTCTGTAAAATCAAAACTATTCATCTTAGAAGCTTTATTAAAAAATATTTTTCAGAATTTTCAAAAGTCAGGCTGCAACGCAATTTCTCGAAATTGCAAGTAACATGGGGAATTTTTTTTTCAACTAATCTTTCGAGGTACCCCCTAAAATGTGCCAATAGATTAGAAAATGAGATTTGAAAAGTTTTAGCTTAATCGGATAATATTAACAGTTGCCTCAAAGTGGGTAAAGTTACGAAAAACAGCGATTTTTAGCCAAAAATCGTAGTTTTTCCTCTGTAAAACCAAAACTATTTATCTTAGAAGATCTTTATTTTGATCTCATTTTGTAGGAAATTTTATTTTCTTTAAGTCTAATTTTATTTAAACTCTCAAAAAAAAAAAAAAAAATGATTGAATATTTTTCAGAATTTTTCAAGTCAGGCTGCAGCGTAAATCATCGAAATTGCTTAGAAAAAATAAATCATTAAAATGTAAATTAATAAGTTCTTTTAGAAAATTTGATGAAATCTACGGATAACGTTGACTCTTCAGAGAAAAAACAGCAATATTATTACGAATATATCATAAAATTATATTACAGTACAAGTAATAAATGAAGGGCTTGGAGGATGAAGGGGCTAAGTTACATAACTCTCTACTAAAAATGAACTCTCTACAATGGTAAGCAATAGGTACAGGTGAGCAAATAAAACTTGGTAAATCAAACAGTAGATATCAATAGACCAATTTCATTCGCACATTAATGACAAAACCAGAAAACAAAAAAGCTGCAATAACTACAACAATAAAACTTTGAACTTTAATTACTCGCAATTTCTGTTTTGTCACTTAACCCTTTCATCTCTTAACCCCTTCAAATACAAAACGCTACTTTCCTCCTTAGCGGTCAGAGCTGAATATTAGCTTAAAAATCTCTGCCTTGTTAGGGCTTTCGACCCCCTGGGGAAGGGAAAAAGCTATGATTCCCCATTATAGAAAGGTGCAATCGCCATCTCTATTGTGGGAGGGCCGACAAATTATTAAGGCACCCCACAACACTTTATAAATATAGTATTCATAGTTGTTCGCTTTGCAAGTCTTCAAGCAACTAGTTTGGGACACAATCCTTGAGATTTAATGGAGAATGACTCCACCTTCTCTTTCCAAAGATCAACAAGCTTGAATTTAAGAAAGAAAGACAATTTTTAATAGTCGCATGTCTCATCAAATCACAGGTTCCAAGTTACCTTCTTATCTTACCTTCTATCTTTAAAACTTGCGTCAAATTAAACTGATATTCAGAAAAGCTTCAAGTAACCAAAGGGAGTTCTCATTTTTTGTGAAAAAGCTAAGATGCCAACCAAACAATCTAAAACCTACGTTACAAACCTAGAAAAACTGTATGATGTGAGGAGAAAGCTGCGAAGAATGCTGAGAGATCCAAAAATGCCATTCAAAACCAAAGAGTTAAGGATTTTTCTTGATAACCACTTTGATGTTTCTCATCGGGATTCGAAGAATGGATAGTAGCAGCTACAGAAGAGACATTAAATCATGACCGTCAAATTTAATTTTCAGTAGAAACGTCATACCCTTTTGTAGACAGCAATTTCGTCAACAAAGATTTAATCTTATCAAAAATCGATTTAGGAATTTAGACTTAGAAGGAGCTGTTGTGTATTGGGATAAGAAATCTCAGCCAGTTTTATTTAACAAAGACAATTTAGAGGGTAGCAATTTTGATAACCAGTGGTGTTGAAGAGCAGATGATAGGTGTTCCCATCCTTAAAAACAGCACGAGCGTGTACGTATAAGTAAGTGCTGTATATTAGGGTGGTCACAAAAAATCAATTTTAGAATTTCTTTTACGGCACCCCCCTAAAAAGTGCCAATAGGCTAGAAAATGAGATTTGCAAAGTTTTACTTAATCGGATAGTATTAACACGTGTCGCAAAGAGGGTACAGTTAAGAAAAAC